>JAOWBW010001155.1:32323-72605 GCA_026119855.1 Campanula takesimana | reverse complement strand
ATCCACCGAAATCCCATCTTTCGAAATCACATGACCCAGAAAAGAAATGACACTTCTCGAGCCAAAATTCGCATTACTGAACTTCGCAAATAATTTCTCCCTCGCAAGAACGGATAAAACTGTCCTCAAATGTGGTTCATGCTCCTCTCGGGATTCGAATAAACAAGAATGTCGTCGATGAAGGACCACCACGAACGAAATCAAGATAGGGATGGAAAACTTGGTTCATCAAATCCATAAATACGGCCGGCGCTGTTAGTCAACCCAAACGTGCATAACCAAGAACTCGTAATGACCATACGAAGTGCGGAAAAGCAGTCTTCGGAATATCCTCCGATCGAACTGCAACTGATGGTACCCACTCCTCAAATCAAGTTTAGCAGAAAACCCACGGACCTTGAAGCTGATCAAATAAATCATCGATGTGCGGTAGAGGATACTTGTTCTCACCGTAACCTGATTCAACTTCCGGTAATCGATACACAATCTCAACGAACCATCTTTCTTCCGCACAAATAAAACCGGTGCTCCACACGGGGGAAACACTAGGGCGGATAAAACCTCGATCAAGCAACTCTTGTAACTGAACCTTAATTCCTTCAACTCTGCGGAAGACTAACCTATAAGGTGCTTCGAAATTGGAGCCGTACCTGGCAAAAGTCTATACAAAACTCAATCTCACGATCGGGAGGCATATCATACTCGGTAGAGAAAACATCGGGAAATTCCCGAACTACCCGAACATTATCAAAACTAGGGGATTCCTTTAGTATCAAGAACACTAGCCAAATACCCCTCACAACCACTATGCAATAATTTTCTCGCTTTCATAAAAGAAATTAAGCGAACCTTTCTACTCAGAGGACTAGCCTCAAACACAATTTTAGGCACATCGGGAATAGAAAAAGTAACAGTTTTCTTACGGCAATCAACGGACGCATGAAACTTGCTCAACCAATCCATACCCAAAATGACATCAAAGTCTTGGATAGGAAGAACTACCAAATCCGCACAAAGGACTCGACCACAAATAACCACATCACAAGCACGAAAGACTCGATCAGAAATCAAGCATTCTCCTATAGGGGGCGACACCTCTAGCACGTACGGTAAAGACTCGAATGCAGCATTTAACATGGAAGCAAATTGCACAGAAATGTATGAATGAGATGATCCTGGATCTACTAACGCTCGCGCGCTCACATTAGACACAGAAACAATACCTCCAATAACAGATGGATCATCGGTAGCTTGTTGTTGATTCATGGCATAAACCTTCCCTTGAACTCTGGGATTCCCAGCGGCATCCCTTTCTGACCCTGATTAATACCAACTCCTGACCCGGATGCTTGTACTCTACCCCTCGGGCAATCTTTTACAAAGCGACCCATTTGACCACAATTGGTGCACCTTCCTTGCTTCTTCCAACAACGGTCTTCAGAATGGCCTTCCTTTTGACAATACGAACAAAGCCTCCTAATTTGGTCTCCCTTGGTTCCCGGAAGTGGTACCCAGGTCCTTGGAATCGGTTGCCCTCAGGACTGAGATTGTCCCCAAAGTTACCTCGGTTATCGGAACGGTGTTGTGGCTTGCTTTGCCCTCCGGCTTGCTCGGTTAGCTACCTCGGTCTTCCTTTTGTGCTCCCCATATCTTGCTCTATCAAGTAGGCTCGATCCACCGCATCTTGGAATGTCACAATTCGTTGGGCAATTAGTTGAGTACGAATGGAGGTCTTCAATCCCCGAATGAATCTCATAGCCTTTTGTTCCTCGGTCCTCACCAAATAGTCACAATATCGGGCTAATTCTATGAACTTAGCCGAGTATTGTGCTATAGACAACACACCTTGCTCTAGGTTGAGTAGCTCGATTTCCTTTCGGTTTTGATCAACAACCGGAATGAAATGCTCCTTGAATTTGCGCACGAACAACTCCCACGCATACACCGTGTGAGTATCATCCCAAGTAGCTTTAACACCTTTCCACCAATGCTCGCCGGCTCCCACAAGCTTGTAAGCCGCAAACCGGACCTTGTCCTCATCCGAACACCCAAATACATCATAAATCTTCTCCATCGACTCAATCCACAACTCAGCCTTCCTTACATCGGGCTCCCCATTGAATTCAACCGGTTTCAACTTCAGAAATTGCTCCAATCCATAGCGGGGTGGTGCTTGTTCTACCCTCGGACCTTGATCATGTATGGCCTTCATGGCCGCCTCGAACATGCCTTGAAACATGGCACGTGCTTCTTCCCTTGTATCATTCTGATTCTGTGCCCCACTAGTACCTCCTCTGTTTTTCTTCCAGACATTGAGAACACTTACCTGCATAAAACATCAACCGTTAATCACTCGCACACTACTACCCACCTAGGTCATACTAATCCACCTAGACTTATACTTAGAGCTAATGCCATAGCTCTGATACCAACTGTCGCGACCCCGGACCCCGCGGGCCCGGGACCGCGATCTGGACGTCGACTCTAAACCAAAACTATGAAATACCAAGGTTAAAAATTCCATTTAATACCAAAGGGTGATAATCCCAAGTTTTACAAAACCAAGTTTGATAAAAATCAATTACAACTATCATAAACTTCCACAAGTTTATGCCAACAAAATACAAATATACAATCCTTAGTGACGTCATTGTTTGGTACAAACTACCCCAAAATGGTTACACATTTACATAATGTAAACCAACCTATATCAACCTTCCCAAAAGAATGGATCCACACTCGACGTCCTCTTTCTCGTGATCAGCGAGACTAATCCTTAGCACCTGGGGGGGGGGGGTTAAGGAAAAACAAAGATAAAGAAAAGGGGGTGAGATAAATCTCAATAAGTTACTAATGCAACTACATGACATGCTATGATGCAATATAAAATAAGCAATAATAAATATCACATAGCACATAGCATTTATCACATAACAGATAGCAGCGGAAATAAAACACATAACAAAGGATATAGCCAAGGTTTTCCAAACCGGAACATCCAAATAAAGGATCGCTGCGCAGCTTCAATATCAACAAATCATCATCTTCATAATAGCATGAAAGCCGAAGAGAAAACCCCGGTACCGGAACCAATAACCAAATGAAGTGTCACAAGGGACGGGAGACATGCCACAAAGTCATGCTCCAAGAAGCTAAAATGCACACAAAGGAGCTAGCTCTTCTCACATCCAAGGCCAATCTGGAGGAGGGTAATAATGGGGCAAAACAATGGTCAACATCACAATGGACTTGGCCGTGCCATCATAATGTTTCGCATCGCCAAACACACACAAAAATACCAGCTGGACTTTCACGTAAAGGCTAAGTAATAAAATACTAGCACGATAAACAACAAAGGATTCCAAAGTAGGGAATCAATCCAATTAAAGAACCACAAAGGTAAACCATACCAAGAAGTCACCAAGAAAGTGAAATATACCAACAACGCACAATTAAAGTGTCCCAATGATCTCAATTAACACTTAATTGATTTCAAACACAAACTTCATCACAAAGGTCCCAATTCTATCACTAGAGTGTACTACAAAGTTCACTAAGGTCAACTAGAAGGACACCCAAGACTTAGACCAAAACGCATTCTTCAATCACACAAACAAAGGACGGCGGTCGCCCAATAATCTGAATTTATGGAAATCGGGAAGAACAAGATGGGTTCTTCCATTTTCATACCAAAACACACAAATACTCACAATCAACACAACCAACAAGTTCCTCAAGGTACCCAAACCATAACTAGCCAACAAGGGGACCTTAACAACACCATTTATTAACCAAAACCAAGAATCAAATCCAACATTCATCAATTCACCATTTTTAACCAAAAACTCAAATAAATTTCAAATAAATTCTAAACTCAACCAAACTTCAAATATAACACATTAAACATCATATAAACATGATATGAACAATTTAGCATCAAAATGGGGGAAAAGTAACTTACTTGGATTTTCTCAAAGTTGATGGATTTCGATTCTTTTTGGCTTCCTACGATCCTATCGACGATCTAAACATGTTTCACGTTATAAGAAATGAGAAATAACTAGTAGAAGATGAAGAAAATGAGGAGAGAAGGAAGATGAAGAAAACTTACCCATGGAGGAGAGAGAGAGAGTGAGTTTGCTGGGAGAGGAATGGAGAGAGTGAGGGAGAAGGTGAGGGAGGAGAGGGGAGTAGGGGAATTATTTTAAAAAGTTATAACTAGACCCCCTCTCTCACACTACACACAAACACTACACTCCCTACTAACAATTAAGACTCAACATTTCTACACTAAGGAGAAAAGTGGGAAGATAAAGGAAATATGGAAAGGAGAAAAGTGATATGGTTGGACAATTAAGGGAAAGAAACCCGAGGAGTGATTCCCAGAAAGGTGAAACACTGGGGCTGGCAAACCGTGGTCGAAAAACCCGAGGATTAGACATCACAATGGGGCCGGCTATCCGTAATCGTGCAATGGAAAGACCGACGAAAAGTCATGCTTTGAGTAAAACAGTCTAAGCCAAATAAACCCTCATCTGTCAAAATTCCCCAGAAGCACCCAGGAAATTTGGTCGAAAAAGTCAACCATGCTTCAACATTATAATGGACTTGGCTTTGCCATTATAATCTTTCCCATCGCCCGATGCAACAAATATGCCAGCTGGGCTTCCAAATAAATGCTAAGTAATAATATTTTAGCATGAATAAACAACTTAAGGTTCCAAAGTAGGGAACCATTCCAAATATATTACCACAAAGGTAAACCAATCCAAACAACACATCAAGGATGAACCACATTCCCAGAATGATACTCAATCAAATTCCATAACATATTTATTCACAAAAGAATCGATTCCACTTAAATAAGTGTTCCACGGTGTTATCTTAAGTTAATTAGAAGAAGGAACCCAAAACTAGTTAAGCCATTTAGTTTAAACAAACAAAAAAGGGCAAAATCCCAAGCAGGCGGGCGGGCGGGCGCCTGGGTTGGGGCGAGCGCGCGCTTGAATCAACAGAAGGTTTGGCCGCTGGAAAAGGGGGTGCAGGCGGGCGCCTGGCACCACGTGGGCGGGCGCCTGGTCTGGATTCCAGCCGGGAAAACAGAGTTGGGTTCTCACATTTCGACCCAAAACCACAATCCTTCCATAAGTATCAAAATCAAAGCTTCCCAAAACATTTCTAAAGCTCCTAAACAACACCCAACCAAAAGGGAACCTAAATAACACCCTTTAATCACCCAAACCAACACCAAAACCCCACATTCAAGATTTCACCATTTTTACCCAAAAACTCAATTAAATTCAAAATAAATTCTATACTCAACCAAACTTCAAATATAACACATCAAGCATTATATAAACATGATATGAACATTTTAGCATAAAAATGGGGGAAAAGTAACTTACTTGAAAATTCTCAAAGATGACGGAATTCGATTCTTTTTGGTTCTACGCGATCCTATCGACGATCTAAACACATTTCACGTTTTAAGAAATGAGAGATTACAAGAGGAAGAGGAAGATAATGAAGAGAGAAGGGAGAGAAAGAAACTTACACAAATGGAGGAGAGAGAGGGAGTTTGCTGGGAGGAGAAGAAGAGTGAGGGAGAAGAGGAGGAGTAGGGAGGGAGTAGTTAAAATGATTTAAGAATTTTACACTTAGGCCCCCTCCACTACAATAAACACAATTACTTCACTCCCTAATAACAATTAAGACCCAACAATACCACACTAACCTAAATGACCCAATAAAATGCTAAGCCTAAATTATTATAACACATAAAATGCACACATAAATATTTAAATAAATAATAGTTTGAAGAAATAAATAAGCAAATAAATAAATAATAATTATTTAATACTAATAAAATAGAGCCTAGATTTCGGGTCGTGACATTCACTCCCTCTTAAAGAAAATTCGACCCGAATTTTAACGAGACTTACCTTAAACAAAAAGCCACGGAAATTTCCTCTAGATCTCATCTCGGAGCTCCCACGTCGACTCCTCGATATTGTGATTCCTCCAAAGAACTCTAACCAAAGAAATACTTTTGTTCCTTAACTCTTGAACTTTAGAGTTTAGGATCGGAACCGGTCGTTCCTCATAGGTCATATCGGGCTCTATATCCTCCGGTACCCTCGGTAACACGTGAGATGGATCATGAACATACTTCCGAAGCATAGAAACGTGGAAAACATTATGTAACCGATCCAAAGATGGCGGTAACGCAAGACGATACGCAAGAAGTCCAACCTTTCCCAAAATCTCGAACGGACCAATAACCTCGGAGCCAATTTGCCTTTCTTCCAAACCTACGAATACCCACCTTCAGAGATACTTTCAAGAACACCAAATCACCTGTCTGAAAACTAAGATCTCGCCTTCGGTTATCCGCATAGCTCTTATGTCGACTCTGGGCTTTTTTCAATCGATCCCGAATAACTCTAACTTTCTCAACCGAATCCTGAAGCAAATCAATACCCACGATCTTCGCTTCACCAACCTCATCCCAACAAGTAGGCGATCTACATTTTCTTCCATACAAGGCCTCAATCGGTGCCATCTCGATACTAGCCTGATAACTGTTGTTGTAAGAGAATTCCACTAACGGTAAATGCGAATCCCAAGAATCAGAAAAGTCTATCGAACACGCTCGCAACATATCCTCCAAAATCTGAATAGTCCTCTCGGATTGACCATCGGTCTGAGGATGAAAAGCTGTACTGAATCGCAAATCTGTACCCAAAGCTTCCTGAAACGCCTTCCAGAATCTAGAAGTAAACCTCGGGTCTCGATCTGACACAATACTAACCGGAACCCCATGCAATCTAACGATCTCATCGATATAAAGGGTCGCAAGCTTCTCCATCGAATATCTGATGTCAATAAGCAAGAAATGGGCACTCTTGGTCAATCTATCCACTATTACCCAAACACTGTCATACTTTCTACGGGTACGAGGTAGTCCCATAACGAAATCCATAGTCACATGCTCCCATTTCCACTCGGGAATCTCTAACGGCTGAAGTAGTCCCGCGGGTCTCTGATGCTCGACTTTGACCTGCTGACAAGTTAGACACTTCGAAACATACTCCGCTATCTCCCTTTTCATATTAATCCACCAAAATTGTTGCTTCAAATCCTGATACATCTTCGTACTACCCGGATGAATAGTATACCTTGATTTGTGACCCTCATCTAAAACTTGTCTCTTTATCCCACCAACATCGGGTACACACAAACGATCACGGAAAGTCAAAACTCCACTCGAACTCAAAGAAAAATTCTCAAAGTTCTTTTCCTTCAATTTACCCATTATCTTCACCAACTCGGGATCTTCTTTCTGAGCTTCCTTTATTCTCTGAATTAGGGTCGGAGATACCCTCATATTCGCAAAAATAGCCCCATGTCTCGATTCACGAGGAGACCAATCTCGCACATCCTCAAGCATTTTCCATTCCCGAACCATCATCGAAGCCACATAAGATTTCCTACTAATCGCATCGGCTACCACATTCGCCTTTCCCGGGTGATAAGAAATCGTACAATCATAATCCTTCAATAATTCCATCCATCGGCGTTGCCTATTATTCAACTCTTTCTGGGAGAAAAGGTACTCAAACTTTTGTGATCCGTAAAATCTCAAACTTCGCTCCATAAAGGTAGTGCTTCCATTTGTGCAACGCAAATATTATCGCAGTCAACTCCATGTCATGAGTCGGGTAATTTTGTTCACTAGGGGTCAACTTCCTCGAAGCATAGGCAATCACCTTCCTGTTCTGCATCAAAACACAACCCAAACCCTCTTTCGAAGCATCACTATAAATCACTAGGCCATCGCTCCCATTAGGCAAAGTCAAGATCGGTGCGGTAGTCAACCTCTTCTTCAATTCCTCGAAACTCTTGTCACATTTCTCGGTCCACACAAACGGGACATTATTCCGGGTCAACTTAGTCATCGGAGTAGCGATCCTCGAAAACCCCTCAATAAATCTTCGGTAATACCCGGCTAAACCAAGAAAGCTTCTAATCTCTGTCACTGATTCGGGTCTCTTCCAATCCACTATTGCCTCTATCTTCGAAGGATCCACAGAAATCCCATCTTTTGAAAAATAACATGCCCCAGAAATGACACCTTCTCGAGCCAAAATTCGCATTTACTAAACTTCGCAAACAATTTCTCCCTCGCAAGAACGGATAAAACTGTCCTCAAGTGTTGCTCGTGCTCCTCTCTAGATTTAGAGTAGACGAGTATATCATCAATAAAGACCACCACGAACGAATCAAGATAAGGATGGAAAACTCGGTTCATCAAATCCATAAACACTGCAGGCGCGTTAGTCAACCAAAACGGCATAACCAAGAACTCATAATGACCATAACGAGTGCGAAAGGCAGTCTTCGGAATATCCTCCGATCGAACCTTCAACTGATGGTACCCACTCCTCAAATCAAGTTTAGAGAAAACCACAGACCCTAGAAGCTGATCAAATAAATCGTCAATATGAGGTAGAGGATACTTTTTCTTCACCGTAACCTGATTCAACTTCTGGTAATCGATACACAATCTCAACGAACCATCTTTCTTCTGCACAAACAAAACCGGTGCTCCCCACGGGGAAACACTAGGGCGGATAAACCCTCGATCGAGCAACTCTTGCAATTGAACCTTTTCAACTCTGCGGGATCCAATCTATACGGTGCTTTCGAAATTGGAGCCGTACCCGGCAAAAGGTCTATACAAAATTCAATCTCACGATCGGGCGGCATATCATACTCGGTAGAGAAAACATCGGGAAATTCCCGAACTACCCGAACACTATCCAAACTAGGGGATTCCTTCCTAGTATCAAGAACACTAGCTAAATACCCCTCACAACCACTATGCAATAATTTTCTCGCTTTCATATAAGAAATTAAGCGAACCTTTCTACTCAGAGGACTAGCCTCAAACACAAATTTAGGCACATCGGGAATAGAAAAAGTAACAGTTTTCTTACGTCAATCAACGGAGGCATGAAACTTGCTCAACCAATCCATACCCAAAATGACATCAAAGTCTTGGATAGGAAGAACTACCAAATCCGCACAAAGGACACGACCACAAATAACTACATCACAAGCACGAAAGACTCGATCAGAAATCAAGCATTCTCCTATAGGGGTCGACACCTCTAGCACGTACGGTAAAGACTCGAATGCAGCATTTAACATGGAAGCAAATTGCACAGAAATGTATGAATGAGATGATCCTGGATCTACTAACGCTCGTGCGCTCACATTAGACACAGAAACAATACCTCCAATAACGGATGGATCATCGGTAGCTTATTGTTGATTCATGGCATATATCTTTCCTTGAACTTTGGGCTTCCCAGCGGCATCCCTTTTCTGACCCTGATTAGTACCAACCCTGACCCGGATGACTTGACCTCTGTACCTCGTGCAATCCCTCGCAAAGTGCCCCATTTCACCACAATTGGTACACTTGCCTTGCTTTTTCCAACACCTATCCTCCGTATGGCCTACCTTCTGACAAAAGGTACAAGGCCTCCTATTCTGAATCTCCGGAGTAGTACCGGATTCCTCGGTGTGATTTGCCCCTTAAAATGAGATGATGCTCCCGGATTACCTCAGTTGTCGGAACGGTGTTGAGGTTGGGACTTAGCATGGCTTCCCGGTTTACCCGTACCGCAACCTCGGTTTCCTTTTGTGCTCCCCAATATCTTGCTCTATCAAGTAGGCTCAGTCAACCGCATCTTGGAAGGTCACAATCCGTTGGGCAATAAGTTGAGTACGGATGGAGGTCTTCAATCCCCGAATGAATCTCATAGCTTTTTGTTCCTCGGTCCTCACCAAATAGTCACAATACCGGGCTAATTCTATGAACTTAGCCGAGTACTGGGCTATAGACAACAAACCTTGCTCCAAGTTGAGCAGCTCGATCTCCTTTCGGTTTTGATCAACAACCGGAATGAAATGCTCTTTGAATTTGCGCACAAACAACTCCCACGCGTACACCGTGTGAGTATCATCCCAACTAGCTTTAACACCCTTCCACCAATGCTCGGTGGCTCCCACCAGTTTGTAAGCCGCGAATCGGACCTTGTCCTCATCCGTGCAACCAAATACCTCATAAATCTTCTCCATCGACTCAATCCACAACTCAGCTTTCCGAACATCGGGTTCCCCATTGAATTCAACTGGTTTCAGTTTGAGAAATTGCTCCAATCCAAAGCGGGGTGGTGCTTGTTCTACCCTCGGACCTTGATCATGTATGGCCTTCATGGCCGCCTCGAACATGCCTTGAAACATAGCACGTGCTTCTTCCCTTGTGTCATTCTGATTCTGTGCCCCACTAGTACCTCCTCTGTTTCTTCTTCCAGACATTGCGAGTAATTACCTGCATAAGACATTAACCGTTACTCACTCTGAACACAACTACCCACCTAGGTCATACTAATCCACCTAGACTTATACTTAGACCCAAACCATGGCTCTGATACCAACTGTCGCGACCCCGAACCCCGCGGGCCGAGACCGCGATCTGGACGTCGACTTAAACCAAAACTATGAAATACCGAAGTTAAAAATTCCATTTGATACCAAAAGGTGATGATCCAAAATTTTACAAATCCAAGTTTGATAATAACCAAATACTACTATCATAAACTTCCACAAGTTATGCTTAACAAAATATAAATGTACAATTCTTAATGACGTCATTGTTTGGTACAACTATCCCAAAAGGTTACACATTTATATAATGTAAACCAACCTATAACAACTTTCCCCAAAAGAATGTATCCACACTCGACGTCCTCTTTCTCGTGATCAGCGAGACTAATCCTTAGCACCTGGGGGGGGTTAAGGAAAAACAAAGGTAAAAGAAAGGGGGTGAGATAAATCTCAATAAGTTACTAATGCAACTACATGACATGCTATGATGCAATAAGCAATAAACAATAATAAATATCCCATAGCACATAGCAATTATCATATATCAGATAGCAGCGGAAATAAACACATAACAAAGGATATTAGCCAAGGTTTTCAAACCGATACATCCAAATAAAGGATCGCTGCGTAGCTTCAATAATCAACAAATCAACATCTTCATATTAGCATGAAAGCTGAAGAGAAATCCCCCGGTACCGGAACCAATAACCATAAAAGTGTCACAAGGGACAAGAGCCATGCCACAAAGTCATGCTCGGTAGCTAGATACATTCACAAAGGAAGCTAACTTGTCTTTTCCAAGGCCAATCTGGAAAAGGGGTATAGAAGGGGGTAAAACAATGGTCAACATTATAATGGACTTGGCTTTGCCATTATAATCTTTCCCATCGCCCGATGCAACAAATATGCCAGCTGGGCTTCCAAATAAATGCTAAGTAATAATATTTTAGCATGAATAAACAACTTAAGGTTCCAAAGTAGGGAACCATTCCAAATAAATTACCACAAAGGTAAACCAATCCAAACAACACATCAAGGATGAACCACATTCCCAGAATGATACTCAATCAAATTCCATAACATATTTATTCACAAAAGAATCGATTCCACTTAAATAAGTGTTCCACGGTGTTATATTAAGTTAATTAGAAGAAGGAAACCTAAACTAGTTAAGCCATTTAGTTTAAACAAATAAAAAATGGCAAAATCCCAAGCAGGCGGGCGGGCGGGCGCCTGGGTAGGGGCGAGCGCGCGCTTGAATCAACAGAAGGTTTGGGCGCTGGAAAAGGGGGTGCAGGCGGGCGCCTGGCACCACGCGGGCGGGCGC
Organism: Campanula takesimana; assembly: GCA_026119855.1. Classification (NCBI taxonomy): domain Eukaryota; kingdom Viridiplantae; phylum Streptophyta; class Magnoliopsida; order Asterales; family Campanulaceae; genus Campanula; species Campanula takesimana. The sequence goes on along the minus strand of JAOWBW010001155.1, from coordinate 60,820 downwards.
CTGGTCTGGATTCCAGCCGGGAAAACAGAGTTGGGTTCTCACATTTCGACCCAAAACCACAATCCTTCCATAAGTATCAAAATCAAAGCTTCCCAAAACATTTCTAAAGCTCCTAAACAACACCCAACCAAAAGGGAACCTAAATAACACCCTTTAATCACCCAAACCAACACCAAAACCCCACATTCAAGATTTCACCATTTTTACCCAAAAACTCAATTAAATTCCAAATAAATTCTATACTCAACCAAACTTCAAATATAACACATCAAGCATTATATAAACATGATATGAACATTTTAGCATAAAAATGGGGGAAAAGTAACTTACTTGAAAATTCTCAAAGATGACGGAATTCGATTCTTTTTGGTTCTACGCGATCCTATCGACAATCTAAACACATTTCACGTTTTAAGAAATGAGAGATTACAAGAGGAAGAGGAAGATAATGAAGAAAGAAGGGAGAGAAAGAAACTTACACAAATGGAGGAGAGAGAGGGAGTTTGCTGGGAGGAGAAGAAGAGTGAGGGAGAAGAGGAGGAGTAGGGAGGGAGTAGTTAAAATGATTTAAGAGATTTTACACTTAGGCCCCCTCCACTACACTACACACAATTACTACACTCCCTACTAACAATTAAGACCCAACAATACCACACTAACCCAAATGACCCAATAAAATGCGAAGCCTAAATTATTATAACACATAAAATGCACACATAAATATTTAAATAAATAATAATTTGAAGAAATAAATAAGAAAATAAATAAATAATAATTATTTAATACTAATAAAATAGAGCCTAGATTTCGGGTCGTGACATTCTGCAACAGACACGGCCACCATGTGAACCCGGCCGTCAGCATAAACAAAAGAATAGTCCTGCCACACTGGAGGAGCTACCTCAGAAGCCACCATCTGTGGCGATCTCAGCCTCGTGGCCACAAACCGCCCGTATGGCTCATCAGTAATCAATTCAGCGGCTTCCGCTCCCATGAGAAAAGGGTCATCCCCACGGTCAGCAACGAACATGGTCTCGGGCGGATCAACGGGCGCCCTCTGTATAAGGCCTAGTCCATGCTGCCACAAAACTCTCTCACCTAAATAAAAGGCCTCGCCTCTAAACCCCACCAGCAATCTCCTCTGTCTGGTCACCCTCAGGGCTTCGCTTGGATCAAAGACCACCTCCCGCCCCTCATACCAAGACCAAGGGAAAAGGTTGAGCTCCGCCGGCATGGCACCCCTCAAAACCGCTTTCACATCAGCATAGCGGACAGAAACTCGTCCCTTAGACCCTCTCTTCTCCCGAGCTTCCCTAGCCCAGCAGGTCATGGCCGGAAAGATGAGGTCCCGGTCAAGAGCCGGCCTCCAGGGATAGTTGCCAAAGATCTCGTAGTACCAAGCCTACAAAATAAACGGCAAAGAAAGCCGTCAGCACACTGAAATGAAGAATAGGCCGAATGCAAAAAGTAAAGTAAAAACCGAAGTGGAAGTACCTCTAGGGCAAACTGAAAGCAAGCCAAAGACTTGCTCGCTTTCTGGCTATACTTGTCGAGCTCCATGAATAGCTCGGCCAGACCAGCCTCACCCCAAGCAATGTCTCTGATGGCCTCAGGTGTAGTCAGAGACCCAAGAAGAGGGAACATACAGGTAGTATCAGCATTGGCAAAAATGGTGCTACTAAGGAGGAGCCACACATAGGAGCGCCTAAGCTGCTCAGCGGTAATCCGGCCCGCCGCATACTCTAGAAAGTTAGCCCGAATGACCCTCTCCACTGTTTGCACTAGGATGCCCAAACCCTTGGTAGGACCTGAAAATCCAATGACGCCCTGATCTCGGCCTCAGGGATCCTATCCCTCCAAACAACCGGATGCCCGCCAAAGGAAAGCCCGGTAATCATCGCAAAGTCAGTAGGGGTCACAGTCACCTCTCCCCAGCTCAGATGGAACGTGTGGGTTGTGTCCCACCAATATTCACCCAGGATATTAAGAAGACCCATACTCCTATTGGTGTTCACCAGCTGGCCCACAGCCTCTATAAAAGGCACCAGTCCCGTGCGTGCCACCCACTCCCTCGGACCAGGAGCATCATCAACAGACTCAGGCATGGATTCCCACAAAGAGAAGCAAGCATCCGGCGACCCTCGAGACTTGGGATCACCACCCTACAGGTAAACACAGCAAAGGTATGAATAACACAGTTTACAGATACCAATGCTCATAATGATTCAAAAAAAAAAAAAAAAAAAAAAAAAGGAGAGAAAAGTTTCCGTCCCCTTTAAAATTGCATAAGTCATTTTAAGGGTCAATTTTTGGAGAAAAGTTTCCGCCCCCATTAAAATTGCATAAGTCATTTTAAGGGCCATTTTTGGAGAAAAGTTTCCGTCCCCTTTAAAATTGCATAAGTCATTTTAAGGGCCATTTTTGGAGAAAAGTTTCCGTCCCCTTTAAAATTGCATAAGTCATTTTAAGGGCCATCTTTGGAGAAAAGTTCCCGTCCCCTTTAAAAAATGCATAAGTCATTTTCAAGGATCATATTCTTTCCGTCCCGAAAGGCATAGTCACTTTTGGAGAAATTGTCATTTTGGTCTCAACAACAATATGCCCATCCCATAATTTCCCCCGCAAACATACAACAACTTATCCTAGGAAATGCTAGCATGCACTTAACTGCGCCAAAATGACTAGTCGAACCTAAGGTACAAGTAGTTTATGCATGGACAACGGGCAACATACTTTGATTTTGGAAAGTTTAGCTAGGCATGTCCAAATGAGACAATGAGCACATACTTACGTCCCTAATGGTCCCAATGACACAAAAATGAGGTCAATTTCATGAAATCGCGTCAAGGAATGCGAAGATCTCAAATGGCATGGACAAAAACCCTAGGCCTAGGAAAGACGTGCAAGGCTCAAGTGTGAGTAGGAAGAATGCTTACCCCGTCACCATGGCACAAGTGAATTGTGGGAGACTTGTAGAAACCCGCTCCCTCATCCCGGAGATTGATAGCGTAGCCTCAAAAGTTTCGAGCCATGTCTAGCCTCTTCTCCGCCCCTCTAGGATAACCCGCGCGTGCCCGTCCCGCCATGATCAATCCTTGAGGAATCCGAGTAAGAAAATTTGGAAATTGATGGAGTTTTCCCTCTCAAAATCGCCTCTTTTCTCTCTGTTTTTTTCGTCTGAAGTTTGGGGCAACCATCCGTATGGATGCCTTTTGAAAAAGGAAGAAGACGCCCTCTTAAGCCGTACGGATGGTTTGGGCGAAGAAAAATCTCAGCCTAAAATTACCCTTGTGCCCCTCGCACCTTGAACAAGACTTTTCCCAAGATTCGGAAATGCCCTCCTTGGCTCATGCAACTTGAATTGAACCTAGAAAATTTAGGTTCCCGAAGTCGTCACAGGCAGTCCTAGCGACGTAAGCCCAGCTTTGTGAAATTATTATGGCCGTCCCTGACATAAGCCCAGTTAAAAATTTGTTGAGAAAATTTGGCCGTCCCTGACGTAAGCCCAGTTAAAAATTATTTGATTGACCAAAAGAGAGTCAAGCCCCGACTTTGACTCATGGAGAGTCAAATTGAATGTCAAGAAAATTGGCCGTCCTCGACGTAAGCCCAGTTAAAGGTTAAAATTTGGAAATGGTTTTGCTTAATGCTTATTATGGCCGTCCTCGATGTAAGCCCAGTTAAAGTTAAAATTTGGAAATGGTCTTTTGCTTAATGCTTATTATGCCGTCCTCGACGTAAGCCCAATTAAAAGTTAAAATTTGGAAATTCTGCTTAATGCTTATTATGGCCGTCCTCGACGTAAGCCCAGTTAAAGTTAAAATTGGAAATGGTCTCCTGCTTGTTGTCAAAATATGGCCGTCCTCGACGTAAGCCCAGTTAAAAAACTTGTTGTCAAAATATGGCCGTCCCCGACGTAAGCCCATTAGCTATGACTTAGAATAGTCGTTATAGGCTAGAGCCTTTGTCCCGGCAGTCCTTAGAAGGACGTAAGACCAGTTTTCCCGTCAATCTCCCAAAGACGGAGTTGACCCCGGTCAAGCTATGACTTAGAATAGTCGTTATAGGCTAGAGCCTTTGTCCCGGCAGTCCTTAGAGGACGTAAGACCAGTTTTTCCCGTCAATCTCCCCAAAGACGGAGTTGACCCCGGTCAAGCTATGACATAGAATAGTCATTATAGGCTAGACCCTTTGTCCCGGCAGTCCTTAAAGGGACGTAAGACCAGTTTTCCCGTCAATCTCCCCAAAGACGGAGTTGACCCCGGTCAAGCTATGACTTATAATAGTCGTTATAGGCTAGAGCCTTTGTCCCGGCAGTCCTTAGAGGGACGTAAGACCAGTTTTCCCGTCAATCTCCCCAAAGATGGAGTTGACCCGGTCAAGCTCGGACTTAGAATAGTCACCATAGGCCGTCCCCGACGTAAGCCCAGTAAAAATCTGTCCCGTGTAAGTCGACCCTCTCCTATAGAGTCAAGTTGACCGTACCCCCAGGAAGTCAACCCTCTCCCATAGAGCCAAGTTGACCATATCTCGCCTCTGACCCCTAGAGTCATGCCTCCTTGCGGACCTAAATAACCCCGCGTACCTCCGAACTACGTTAGGCTTGATTCCCCGCGAACGGGATACGTAGGAATCCTATACCACTAGGTCCAGCCATGCTGTCGCGCCCCAGACCCGTGGTCCTACTTGGCCCCACGCTTGGGACACGATTGGAAGACATTATTAAACACCTTTGAAATTTTTTTGAAATGTCCTTTTAGAAAGTTGAACAAACTCACACTTGAAGTTCAAAGGCTTCATCTAAACTTGAAACAAACTCTACAAACGCTTTCACAACGAAAGTACTTAGACCGAAGGCTTACAAACTTTTAAACAAATGTACATACACCACATTAACCAAAATAGATGTGACCATAAGAAAGTACGGGTACTCTACCCAAAGGGTTTACATTTACATAATGTAACCTTCACAAAACAAGTCCCATCTCTTACCAATCCAACGTCCTCCCATGCCGAGTGTCCTATCCCCTGGACCCGCCTTTATCTAAAACAGTAAACAAATAAGGGTGAGAATAAATCTCAATAAGCTACTAAAATGCAACTACATTACATGCTGATATGATGGTCATAAAGAAACAATATCCACAAGTAAACATATAGCATATAGCATGAGAGATAACATCAACTCATATATCACATTTATCACATATCCCACACTCCGGTGGATACCAAGCCAAGGTTTACCTAATAACAATAACTGATGAGAATACCATCTGAGAAACCCATCAGAGAAAACCATCTGAGCAGCATAAATAGCTGAGGCCGTCGGGATCCAGAAAACCAAACCATAACCAATAGAACCAAGTAACCAGAGAGGGAAATATGACACAAAGTCATAACCCAAGTACTCACCAAAGGGAGCAATTCATCCCATCCAAGGCCAATCTGGACTGGGGAAACAAAGAAGGCGTAGTGGACACCTTATAGTGAACTTGGCTTGTGTGCCACTATAATTTTTCCACCGCCTGACTCAAAAGCTCCAATGGAAAACCTTATATTCTTCCATTGGCTGACTCCACAACAAGACCAGCTGGACTTTCACAAGAAGCACAGTAATGAAAACTTGCTAACAAAACCCGGGGCATTTAATCCAAGAAGGAACTAAGCCAAATACATCACAAGATGCACACAAAGATTTCTCATAAAGATCCTATAATAAGGACATTTAATCACAACCCATTCTCTTTCATTAACGACATAAAAGTCATACACATTCACATTTAGGTCCTAAACAACCCCAAGGACGACACAAACAATTATCCTCTTGTACCCCAAATAACACAAACTATCAAACCTGGAAAACAGGGGGTGCGCACGCCCCACCCCATAGGGTGCGCGCGCTCCCAAGCATCAGAACCTCACCATTTTTGGACACTTAAGGGTGCGCGCGCCCCACCCAAAAGGGTGCGCACGCCTCCCTTTATCAGACACTTTTGCCTAAATTGGTAAATAGGGTGCGTGCGCCTCCTTATCTAGGGTGCGCGCGCCCCCTCTTATTTTGGGCCAAATCCTAGATTCTTCCTTAGTTCAATTTTTACTCCTTCCGTCCCACAAGTATAACATATATACTACACAACATTAACAACTTACTTCACAACATTGGCAACTTCATTAAGATTTCAATATGAGTTTCTAAACCATTCCCATACTCAGCTAACACCAATTCCATATACTCCCTTTGTCCCATAACTACAAGTATCGTAAAAATTACCCAAATCACAAAATTAACAAGTAGAAGTATCAAATATAGCATATATGACTATTTTAACATTTAAAGGGGAATTAGTAACTTACCTAGTTCCGGAAAAAGTACCGCTGAAATAAGTTTTGTTCGGCTAGAAATGACCTACTCGACGCCCTGATCATTTTTATATAATTAGTTTTTAAAACGGGTAAGCAAATAAAAAGAATTAAATCGAAATGGGTCGAACTTACCTTTTTCTTCTTAACCCTAAAGATGAAACGTAGAAAGTTGCAGAGAAAGCTACACAGAGAAAAGGAAGAGGGAAGGGAAAGTTTCCCTAAATATCTTTACCCACTTTTTACATTTTGGTCACCCAAAGTTTATTTTTAACACTTTAGCCCCTAACTTAGATTTTCAACAAGGACCCTAAAGTTTTAACTTAACCATTTAACTCCTTTAACCATTATTATTACTAACTAAGTAAATAACACAAATAATCAAGTATGATATCATAAAATATGATGCAACACATAAAATGCACACAAGTCAAATAAAAATTCCCAAAAATATATAATAAATAAAAACGGGTTTTTGGGGTCGCTACAATCACTCCCCCTTAAAGAAAATTCATCCCGAATTTTAGGGTTAGTTACTGAGGCCCTCAAACAACCAAGGGTACTTCCTCTCGATCTCTTCCCGAAGCTCCCAAGTCGATTCTTCCACATTGTGATTTCTCCACACAACTCGAACAAGAGGAATACTTTTGTTTCTCAATTCTTGCACCTTCGAATCAATGACTTGGACCGGATGTTCCTCATAAGACATACTCGGCTCAATGTCCTCGGGAACCTCAGATAGAACATGAGAAGGATCATACACATACTTCCGAAGCATAGAGACATGAAACACATTATGGATCTTATCAAGAGAAGGAGGTAATGCAAGACGATAAGCCCGATCTCTCACTCTTCCAAGAATCTCAAATGGACCAATATACCTCGGAGCAAGCTTGCCTTTCTTTCCATATCTTCGAATACCAACCTTAGGGGAAACCTTCAAAAACACAAAGTCACCTTTTTCGAACTCAAGGTCTCGCCTCCGATGATCAGCGTAGCTTTTCTGTCTACTTTGGGCCGTACTCAAACGATCTCGAATAAGTTTAACCTTCTCAACTGAATCATTAACCATCTGAACACCCCAAATCTTGGCATCTCCCACTTCATCCCAATAGATAGGAGATCGACATTTCCTCCCGTACAAGTCTTCATAAGGAGCCATCCCAATACTGGACTGAAAACTGTTATTATAAGCAAACTCTACGAGAGGCAAATGAATATCCCACGAATCTGAAAAACCAACTGAGCAAGCCCTCAACATATCCTCAAGAATCTGGATAGTTCTTTCGGACTGACCATCTGTTTGAGGATGAAAAGCTGTACTAAATCTCAACTCTGAACCCAAAGCCTTCTGAAATGCTTGCCAAAATCGAGATGTGAATCTAGGGTCACGATCAGATACAATGCTCACTGGAACTCCATGTAACCTCACGATCTCATTAATATACAAGGTTGCAAGCTTTTCCATAGAATAACCAATCTCAATAGGTAGAAAATGAGAAGACTTTGTCAATCTATCAACAATCACCCAAACTGCATCAAACCTTCTTCGTGTACGAGGTAATCCTGTTACAAAATCCATAGTAACATGTTCCCACTTCCATTCCGGAATCTCTAACGGTTGAAGCAATCCTGCAGGCCTTTGATGTTCAGCTTTAACTTGTTGACATGTTAAGCACTTGGATACATAATCCGCTATTTCCCTCTTCATATTATTCCACCAAAAGTGTTGCTTCAAATTCTGATACATTTTAGTACTCCCGGGATGAATATTATACCTGGATTTATGGCCTTCATCAAGAACTTGGCGTTTAATCCCATCAACATTAGGCACACACAATCAACCTCTGAAAGTTAACACCCCTTCAGGACTAAGAGAAAAATCCTCAAATTTACCTTCTTTGATTTTATCCATATCTTTACCAACTCCGGGTCATCCTTCTGAGCTTCCTTTATTTGTTGAACTAAAGTTGGAAATACTCGAATGTTCGTAAAAATAGATCCATGCTTTGATTCATAAGGACTCCAATCTCGAGCATCCTCCAACATCTTCCATTCCCGCACCATTAATGAAGCTACATAAGACTTCCGGCTAATAGCATCAGCTACCACATTTGCCTTGCCCGGATGATAAGAAATGGTGCAATCATAATCCTTCAACAGCTCCATCCATATTTGTTGTCTATTATTCAACTCTTTCTGGGAGAAAAGATACTTCAAACTCTGATGATCTGTAAAATCTCAAACTTTGCGCCATAAAGATAGTGTTTCCACTTGTGCAATGCAAAGACAATAGCTGCAAGCTCCATGTCATGGGTAGGATAATTCTGCTCACTCGGAGTCAACTTCCTCGAAGCATACGCAATCACCCTTCCATTTTGCATTAATACACACCCGAGGCCTTCTTTAGAAGCATCACTATAGATTACCAAATCATCATTACCATTAGGTAGAGCAAGAATAGGAGCCGTAGTCAATCTCTTTTTAACTCTTCAAAGCTAGCTTGACATTTCTCATCCCACACATAAGGAACATTCTTTCTAGTCAACTGAGTCAAGGGAGTTGCAATTTTAGAAAACCCCTCAATGAACCTTCTGTAGTACCCGGCTAACCCCAAGAAGCTTCGAATTTCTGTAACTGATTCTGGCCTCCTTCCAATTCACAATAGCCTCAACTTTGGATGGATCAACTGATATACCTTTATTAGAAATCACGTGCCCAAGAAAAGATACTTCATTGAGCCAAAAAGCACACTTACTGAATTTAGCAAACAACTGCTTCTCACGAAGAATAGATAAAACCATTCGTAAATGCTGTTCATGCTCCTCCCGGGACTTGGAATAAACCAGAATATCATCAATAAATACAACCACAAAGGTATCAAGATAAGGTTTAAAGACCCTATTCATCATATCCATAAAAACAGCCAGAGCATTAGTCAACCCGAAAGGCATAACCAGAAACTCATAATGGCCATATCTACTACGAAAAGCAGTTTTAGAAATGTCTTTAGAACGGATTTTCAACTGATGGTACCCACTCCTCAAGTCATGTTTTGAAAAGACAACCGACCCTTGAAGTTGATCAAATAAATCATCAATATGAGGAAGCGGATATTTATTCTTTATAGTTACCTGATTTAGCTTTCTGTAGTCAATACACAGTCTCAAGGACCCATCTTTCTTTTTAAAAATAATACTGGAGCTCCCCACGGGGATACACTAGGACGAATGAATCCTCGATCAAGTAACTCTTGCAACTGAACCTTCAACTCCTTCAATTCAGCTGGGGCCATTCTGTAAGGTGCTTCAGATATAGGAGCTGTACCTGGAAGTAAGTCAATACAGAACTCGATTTCCCGGTCAGGAGGCATAGCATACTCCAGAAGAAAATACATCTGAAAATTCTTTAACAATAGGCACATCCTCAATATCAGGAACTCTTTTGGTAGTATCCAAAACACTAGCCAAATACCTCGCACAACCACGGTTCAACAACTTTCTAGCCTTCATATAAGAAATAATTCAAATATCTCTACCCCAAGGAACAGTTTCAAAAGAAAATTTAAGAACATTAGGGATAGAAAATGTGACCACCTTATTAGCACAATCAACAGACGCATGATATTTACCCAACCAATCCATACCTAAAATAACATCAAAATCTTGTAATGGTAAGATAACTAAATCAGCAGGTAAAACATGCTCACGTATATGCACATCACACGAATGCAACACCTTATTGGTCACTAAACACTCCCCTATAGGAGTTGACACCTCTAACACATAAGGTAGAGATTCAGAAGACAAATGCAATCGAGAAGCAAAATGCACAGACACATAAGAGTGCGATGAGCCAGGGTCTATAAGTGTACGTGCCCTCAAACTAGACACAGAAATAATACCTCCTATCACATTAGAGGACTTTGAAGCCTGTTGCTGAGAAATGGCAAAGATACGACCCTGAACTTTAGGCTTGCCTGAGGAATCCCTCTTCTGGCCCTGAGAGGACCCAACCACACTTCCCGATGCTTGCATCCTATACTTAGGGCAATCCCTCTGAAAATGTCCTAACTGACCACAGTTCAAACACTTGCCCTGCTTCTTCCAACATCTCTCTTTTGAATGCCCTTCTTTCTGACAATAATTACAAACTCCTCTGCTCTGACTCCCTGAAGTATTACTTTGATTTCTATTACCTGACTGTCTTTGAGAAGACCTTTGAATTGTGGAGATCCACCTTGATTTCCTCGATTATCACCACGTTGTTGTTGCCTAACTTGCTTCCCAACGCCTAACAACTCCATTTTCTTCTTATGTTCCTCAATGTCATGCTCCACCTGGTAGGATCGATCAACTGCATCTTGAAAATCTTGCAACTTATGGGTTACTAGCTGAGTTCTAATCACAGTTTTCAAACCTTTCACAAATCTCGTAGCCTTCCTCTCCTCAGTTGCCACTAGGTGAGTACAATACCTGGACAACTCTGAAAATTTAGCTGAATACTGAGCAATTGACATATACCTTGCTCCAAGCTAAGAAATTCCATCTCCTTCCTGTCTTGATCTACTCGAGGAATGAAGTGTTCTTTAAACTTTCCCAAAAAATTCTCCCAAGTGTAAGGTACATGAGTTTCATCCCATTTAGTTTTCAAAGCTTTCCACCAATGCTCAGCCACTCCATTCAACTTATAAGTAGCAAACCTAACTTGATCTTCCTCCGAACATCTCAAAGCATCAAAGATCTTTTCCATCGATTCAATCCACCTTTCAGTTTTAGATACATCAGGCTCCCCATCATAATCCATAGGCTTCATTTTTAGAAACTGTTCTAAGCCATACCTTGGTGGTACCTGTTCCCTTTCTTGCCTCTGATCATTTATAGTTTTCATTGCTGCTTCGAACATTCCTTGAAACATAATTCGAGCTTCTTTTCTTGCATCCCCTTACCCCGAAGAACCAGCCTGATCTCCGTCAGTTTCACCCATTTTTAATGAATACCTGCATCAAACACTCAACGTTACTCACTCTATACTCTACTACCCTCCTAGGTCATTTAGTCACTCTAGACCATCTACAACCTAGCTCTGATACCAACTGTCGCGCCCTAGACCCGTGGTCCTACTTGACCCCACGCTCGGGACACGATTGGAAGACGTTAAAAAACACTTTGAAAATTTTTCGAAATGTCCTTTAGAAAGTTGAACAAACTCACACTTGAAGTTCAAAGACTTCATCTAAACTTGAAACAAACTCTACAAACGCTTTCACAACGAAAGTACTTAGCCCGAAGGCTTACAAACTTTTAAACAAATGTACATACACATTAACCAAAATAGATGTGACCATAAGAAAGTACAGGTACTCTACCCAAAGGGTTTACATTTATATAATGTAACCTTCACAAAACAAGTCCCATCTCTTACCAATCCAACGTCCTCCCGTGCCGAGTGTCCTATCCCCTGGACCCGCCTTTATCTAAAACAGTAAACAAATAAGGGTGAGAATAAATCTCAATAAGCTACTAAAATGCAACTACATTACATGCTGATATGATGGTCATAAAGAAACAATATCAACAAGTAAACATATAGCATATAGCATGAGAGATAACATCAACTCATATATCACATTTATCACATAGCCCACACTCCGGTGGATACCAAGCCATGGTTTACCCAATAACAATAACTGATGAGAATACCATCTGAGAAACCCATCAGAGAAAACCATCTGAGCAGCATAAATAGCTGAAGCCGTCGGGATCCCAAAAACCAAACCATAACCAATAGAACCAAGTAACCAGAGAGGGAAATATGACACAAAGTCATAACCCAATACTCACCAAAGGGAGCAATTCATCCCATCCAAGGCCAATCTGGACTGGGGAAACAAAGAAGGCGTAGTGGACACCTTATAGTGAACTTGGCTTGTGTGCCACTATAATTTTCCACCGCCTGACTCAAAAGCTCTAATGGAAAACCTTATAGTGGACTTACCTGTACCACTATAATTCTTCCATTGGCTGACTCCACAACAAGACCAGCTGGACTTTCACAAGAAGCACAATAATGAATAAATGCTAACAAAACCCGGGGCATTTAATCCAAGAAGGAACTACGCCAAATAAATCACAAGATGCACACAAAGATTTCTCATAAAGAGCCCATAATAAGGACATTTAATCACAACCCGTTCTCTTTCATTAACGACATAAAAGTCATACACATTCACATTTAGGTCCTAAACAACCCCAAGGATGACACAAACAATTATCCTCTTGTACCCCAAATAACACAAACTATCAAACCTGGAAAACAGGGGGGTGCGCACGTCCCACCCCATAGGGTGCGCGCGCTCCCAAGCATCAGAACCTCACAATTTTTGGACACTTAAGGGTGCGCGCGCCCCACCCAAAAGGGTGCGCACGCCTCCCTTCATCAGACACTTTTGCCTAAATTGGTCAATAGGGTGCGTGCGCCTCCTTATCTAGGGTGCGCGCGCCCCCTCTTATTTTGGGCCAAATCCTAGATTCTTCCTTAGTTCAATTTTTACTCCTCCCGTCCCACAAGTATAACATATATACTACACAACATTAACAACTTACTTCACAACATTGGCAACTTCATTAAGATTTCAATATGAGTTTCTAAACCATTCCTATACTCAGCTAACACCAATTCCATATACTCCCTTTGTCCCATAACTACAAGTATCGCAAAAATTACCCAAATCACAAAATTAACAAGTAGAAGTATCAAATATAGCATATATGACTATTTTAACATTTAAAGGGGAATTAGTAACTTACCTAGTTCCGGAAAAAGTACCGCTGAAATAAGTTTTGTTCGGCTAGAAATGACCTACTCGACGCCCTGATCATTTTTATATAATTAGTTTCTAAAACAGGTAAGTAAATAAAAAGAATTAAATCGAAATGGGTCGAACTTACCTTTTTCTTCTTAACCCTAAAGATGAAACGTAGAAAGTTGCAGAGAAAGCTACACAGAGAAAGGAAGAGGGAAGGGAAGTTTCCCTAAATATCTTTACCCACTTTTTACATTTTGTCACCCAAAGTTATTTTTAACACTTTAGCCCCTAACTTAGATTTTCAACAAGGACCCTAAAGTTTTAACTTAACATTTAACTCCTTAACCATTATTATTACTAACTAAGTAAATAACACAAATAATCAAGTATGATATCATAAAATATGATGCAACACATAAAATGCACACAAGTCAAATAAAAATTCCAAAAATATAAAATAAATAAAACGGGTTTTGGGGTCGCTACACATGCAACCAAAATCGGTTAAAGCCGTCGTCCCGTCAGATTGGATGCTTATTTCTATCGACACCCCGCTCCTTCGAAGCGACGTTGCGAGGGGCTCTGTAAGTACCCAATCTGAAACCAACTTATCTTAGAGGTAGCCTTAGCACGTTTCAGGATAAGCTAATAGGCCAGGACCTCCCTAGGATAAGCTATAAATTCCAGGACCACTCTGGTATAAAATTGGAAAAATCCAGAAGCTCGCCAGGCTGAGCCGTACGGATGCTTTGGGTACTAGAGGGGCATAGCCGTACGGCTGGTTTGGGCACCCTCAGTCGCTATAAATAGAAACCCTTGTGATCATTTCAGGGGGGAGAAATACCACATTAGGGAGGTCACTCTGCTGGAATACCACGAGTAAGAGTGAGAGTGATCACAAAATCAAAAAAAGAGAGAGAAAGGAAGATTGGCCATAACCATCATAGGTAAAGACACCTCCCCCCTCCTTCTCTTCATCTTACTCCTATTTTCTTTCTTATATCTTGCGTTATACATGTATTTACTCTTCATTCATGCAAAGACTTGTCTATTTCAAGCACCTTTTATTTCTTGCAAGACTTGTCCATTATCAACACTATATACCTATCTATACATTACTATCTTGTCTAAGCTATGAGAAGTTCCAAGGTGCCCTCCAATACCTTGTATGGAAGAGGTTCTAAACCTAGACCCTCATAGACTTGTTGATTGTCATTTACATTCCTTATTCATTTAAATGTTATGCTTGTTTGGCCATGATAATCATGAGGGTGATGAAACTTTAGTGTTCATCATTTTCCCCTTTGGTTTAGCCTCAAAATCCCATTTTGGGTCATAAAGATTCAATCTTTATGTGTTATTTGACTCTTGGAAGGATTTTAAGTCATAAAAATGTCATCTTGGTGATAAAGTTCCAATCTTTATTCACCAAATGACCAACTTTAGTCCAAAGGGGACATTCATCAACTTTCTTGATTTTCTCCTATGATTGCTCATGATCACAACCAAATACTTGTTTTGGGGGACCAAGTGATGATCATTTAGCATAGGAATGATGTTATAAAACTTGTAAAATGATTTTTTGCAAACTGGGATCAAAACAGTTTGTCCAGCTTCAGACATAATACCCTGTTTCTGTTCTGAACTGGACTGTTCTTGAGCAAACTGTAAAACTCCCAGAATTACCTCCTATAGCCGTACGGCTACTTTAGGTAGGAGGGCAAAATTGCCTGTTTTTGCCCTCTGACCTTTCTCTATCACTCAAGGACCCTTTTTCAGCCGAGTTTCTCAAATAAAGTCAACAACAGAACCTTCCCGTTAAATACACACACACATATGCACATTTTAACTAACTTAGGGAGACTCGACTTTGTCCGAGGCAACTTGAGAGGACGTAAAAACTCCTCCCAAGTTGTAACCTGACCTCCGAACCTTTGAACTCAAACCTTTGTCATTTTGTTGGGTTTAAAATTAACAAAATGTGGCGACTCCGTTAAATTTGACCGGTTCCCGTTTGTTTGGCGTTTCGCCCCATACTCATCGCGTTTCCGCGCGGGGCGGGATCCTTATACCTTGTGCAAACTAACTTGCTTTGTTTCTTGTGATGGTTCCATTCTCGTCCATCTTGTTTCTGAACACCCACTTCGTACCAATCACTCCTTGATCATGTGGTCTTGGAACAAGAGTCCAAACCTTACAACATTCAAATTGATTGAGTTCTTCTTGCATTGTAACAACCCAATTAGGATCTTGGAGCACTTCATTGGTTTTCTTTGGTTCAATTTGAGAGATAAATGCAGTGTAAGCATCAAAGTTAGTAGCTCTCCTTGTACAAACCCCAACATGTAGATCACCAATGACATTAGTGATTGGGTGACCTCTAACTTCATGAATTTTAGGAGGTAAGTTAGGTTGGGTTGTAGTGACTTGAAGGTCTTCAATTGGAACATCTTCACCAGCTTCACCGGGGAGTTGAGAGAAATTATTGAATATCTTTTGAACTTCGTATCTCTTGTTCTCCTTGCAAACAGTGTCTCCTTCAATATGCTCTTCAATAGTATCCCATAATTCATTTGCGGTAGCACAATGCATGACTTGTTGTTTCATAGCCGTACTTAGAGTACTTAGGAGAATGTTTCTTACTTTTCCATCATTAGCAACTCTTCTCATTTTTCCTTCAGTCCATTCTTCCTTTGGTTTCTTAATTGAAGGTTGAGCAGCATTGGTGCGCGGATTTGGATTCACTTTCATTGGGATGTAAGGTCCATAAACCACAGTGTCATGAAGCCTTTCATCGATTGAGCTGAGATGGGTCAGGATGCTGAATTTCCACACGTCGAAATAATCTTCATCAAAGACTAGAATATGTGTGTAGTTAGCAGTTGCCATAGGTTTTGTGTTTGCCATATCGAATCGGCACCCAAGCTGTTAAGCTCGAAAAACAAAAATGTTTTATATAGGTGTTCGCTCTGATACCACTTGTTGGTCCCAAAGGGGCAACAAGGGTATAAAAAATGCTAGAGGGGGGGGGGTGAATAGCGTTTTAAAATTCTTTTCAAACCCTTTTGCAAATCAATGGCGAATGCGCACAGCTCTTATTTTGGCTAAGTATAGCACGAAACAAGAGTGTGAAATGCAGAGCGGAAAGTTAAAGCAATCACTAATGCACATGTATATGCGCAGGAGTGTAAAAGCGCACGCACTAAGTTTAGCTTAAAGAGAGGCGCAAAATGGTACTAAGGCAGAAAGCACACAAACACAATTCAATCAGTGCAAGACAATCTACAAAGATCAAACAAAGCAATATATCAGAAAAGCTTAAATGTAGAATGAAAAGCACAATAACAAGACAAGCTATTTGGAGAGGTTCGATCGGGAAAAGATATACGTCCTCTACCAAGATGGTTAGTCTTGGATTTCTAACGACGAGATTTATATTAGATTGAGGAGCTTTTACAAGATTACAAGAATCAAAACTCAAATCTAAATCTATGCTTTAAAGAACAAATCCTAGACTAAACCAGTGTATCTCAAGAAGTATGATCGATAAGATCGGAACTTCAAGAGGTGTGTGTGTGTCAGAAATCCGGGCTCTATAAATCTATGAGATGAAGAACACAAGATATTATGCTGTTACAAGGCTTTAGGATCTGGGATTGGTTAAGTATGAAGGTATGAAGGATGTTCTTGAGAATTCTGGAAATGAGCAAGCAATCTTCAAAGTTTCTCTTAGAAAGCAAAAACACAAGCAGCTTGGAAATGAGGATGAGCAAGGCTATTTATAGTGGAGCTTCAAAAACTAGCCGTTAGAGCTCTGAGCAAGGATAATGAGCTGGCACAATGTGATTGGTGCGCAGGTGTCCTTTATAGACGTTGGAGACAGAGCAAGAGGACAAAAATTCAATCTTCTTCTAGAAGGATGACAACTGTCTTTATTTGAATATTCAAACTGAGGCGCGTCTCCATCTACGTGTATGCTGAGTGTGCTTGTTTTGTCGTATGTACACATCCGCACTTTGGCTCATTCCAAAAAGCGTAGCTTGACTTGACGCTTTCCAAGCTTCTAGAATGTGAGGTCAAAAGATAAGAGAATTGACAAAGGCAAATCTGCGTGCGCATGGTAGTCATACGCATTGAGTTGCGCAGATGGAGTAATGAGCATGGGATTCATGCGCATCATACTTAGACATTTGCACATAAGACCTCAAAATCAAAGTAAAATCCCTAATCACTAAGCCTAGTCTATAAAGAGGACTTAGCTAAAATTTGAAGTTATAAAACTTCTTACATAGGGTCCAAAAGTCCTTAAAAGAAACTTAGGTGATGGTATCAATCAATTCAAACATAAGTAGGAGGGTTAAGTGATAAGCATACCCAACAATTACTTTTCTAGTATTTGAGCCACGTAGCGTTCTTTGTTGAGTCTAGGGGCTTCCTCTTCTCCACTCTCATAAACTTTCTTCAAATCCAAGCATCAAAGCTAGGGGATTTTGATCCTTTCCTTCCCTAGTCTATTCATTCTCGAAACGCGCGAACTCCTCATATTAAAACCACACTAGGGGATATCCACTATGCCTATTACTCTCACTATATAGTGTGGTATTCCTAAAGAGTCGATGCTTGGAGCACACTTCCCAAAAAGCCAAGTCGATTTCCTAAACGCCTAACTCCTTCACACCCGAAATCTTGCATGTCTCGCCACAATAAGAGACAAAACTAATCTCCTCTCTGAGTCATCTTCGAGTACATACTCTGTAAATTTTTTTTGAAAAGAGATGCAAAAGAGATGCCCGCTAGATTGAAAACCCGAAAGGGCGGTCTAGGCAAAAATCAGGGTGCGTCACAAAAAAATAAATTAGGGAGAACATTCTTCAAACCATTTCTTCTTAAACCTTCCTCAAATCCAACAAGCGGGAGAGCACTCTTATTCAAATCAAACAGCCTCATAAGCCTGTTCACATAGTCATCTAAAATATATAAGATTCTTGGGGCTTGACTTAGACCACACATGAGATAAACTTGGGGGAATAGATAATTTTTCTCATCACCTTCACCAGAGGACTTTCGGACATGGAACTCAAGAGTTTTCTGATTGATCGAGGATATTCAGAAATCTACAAATCTACATCAAATAAAGAGATTCTGCATCCAGTACTTTCAATGTAGGAGCATTGATCGAGGATAATATTCAGTACTTTCAATCAGCTCCTTGAACTGATCTGATTGATCGAGGATATTCAGAAATCTACAAATCTACATCAAATCAAGAGATTCTGCATCTAGTACTTTCAATGTAGGAGCATTGATCGAGGATAATATTCAGTACTTTTAATTAGCTCCTTGAACTGATCTGATTGATCGAGGATATTCATAAAATCTACAAATTTAGACCAAATCAAGATATTCTGCATCCAGTACTTTCATTGTAGGAGCATTGATCGATGATAATATTCAGTACTTTAAATCAGCTCCATGAACTGATTTGATTGATCGAGGATATTCAGAAATCTACATCAAACCGTCCAGTACTTTTAATGATGAATTGATTGAGGACATGTTCAGTACTTTCAATCAGCTCCTTGAACTGATCTGATTGATCGAGGACATTTAGGGATCCAGTACTTTCAATGTAGGAGCATTGATCGAGGATAATATTCCGTACTTTTAATGTAGAAGCATTGATCGAGGATATTCCCCAACAACTTCAACACCGTCAACCGCAACGCTCTATCGACAGCAGAGGGCATATTCAGAATTAGGTCAAGGACATTGATTCCTCAGTATGGGTTACTCTCTAAGCTCTAAACTTTACTTACCACATTATTACTTTCAAAACGATTTTCAAAATACCTCAAACGACCGATTTTGCGTGTTTTCGGAGTCGAACTACATTTGGTCTGATTTCTCTCCAAGGAATATATAGGCAGCTTTCTAGCACGACTATACCCAAAGTTCTAAATGGTGTGTTTTCTATCGACGACGTTACTTCTTTCATAAGTATCGTCGCCGAGGGGCTCTATAGATACCATATTTTGGACTCACATTTATAATTACACTACTTCTGTGTCTCGCCTTTGATTTGGGCCGAAACTCGTTAAGTTTCTGACTGACTTCGTTAGTTAGGGGCCAAAATGAACATTAAAACTGAAGCTGAGGGCAAAATTGTGATTCAACCTCGTTTCTTGGCAAACACTCCACAATCCGGGAAATAAAGGAAGGACGATCTGAGAGACCAAAAACAACTCTTTGGGAATTGAGTCTTTGATTTCCATCTAAATTTACCTCCTTGGCTTGATCCCTAAGTCACCAAAATCATATAAATAAAGGGGTTATTGAACTAAAATCCCTAATGAAGGTTCCTCACGTTCCCTAATCACTTAGAATCCCTCCAAACACCCTCATATCAGCCCCTCAAAGAGAACCCACGAAATTCTTGAAGGCATAATACAATTCAAGTCAAGTTTTTGGATCATCAAGGCCTTTTTATCAAGGGCATATGTGAGCGCGCGTCCCCTTTTCATCCCCTCTTCTTCGGGCCGTCGTTTTTGTTGTAAGGGTTGGTTGTAAGGACTTGATATTGCTCGATTTGTTGAGAGTCGCCACCATGTTTAACGGAATATGGACCATGAGATTCTTGAGTTCGGGGGTTAAGTTATGGATTGGGAAGGTCAAGGAGCACCCAATCCACCCGATCTAGGATCAGTCTTGCTACGGAATCATCATCATCATAAAATTATGCAAAACGTGTACAAAGGAAACCAAATAAACAATTTCTTATTTATTTGGAATGTTGGATCATATGATTTGAGACCATCTCCATGAATTGGAGAGGCTCTAGGATGATCCTTTTGATAGAAATACACTACTTCAAAACAAAGAAGAAGATGAGAAGAAAGAAAACAAAGGAGTTACCTAAGCGTTCTTCGAGAATCCTATGGATGGCCTTGACAAATGGCCTTGACAATCTAAAGAACTTGACTTGATTTATGTTATGATCTTGTAAATTTCTTGGGTAAGGGAGAGAGGCTGATTATGAGAACCTTTTTTATCAGATCTTTTGTGGTTTTTAGGTGAATAACTCTTTTAGCGGTTTTTAGTTCAAGAACCTCTATATTTATAGGATTTCCTGACTTAGTGATCAAGCCAAGGGGTTATTTATGGATGGGAATCAAAGACTTGATTTCCAAGGAGTTGTTTTTGGACTCTCAAATCGTCCTTCCATTCTTTCCGGATTGCGGAAGTGTTTGCCAAGAAACGAGGTTGAGATCAACAAGGAAACTGCTGAAAACCTGACTGTCAAGGGGGATGTCTCGTACGAGACATTAGATGTCTCGTACGAGGCATCTTGTGTTTGAATCACAAATTTTCCCTCTGCAGAAGTTTTATGTTCATTTTGGCCCCTAACTAACGAAGTCAGTCAGAAAATTAATGAGAAATGTCAAACTTAACGAGTTTCGACTCAAATCAAAGGCGAGACACAGAAGTAGTGTAATTATGAATGAACATTCAAAATGGGGTATCTACACCATCCATAGGATTCTCGAAGAACGCTTAGGTAACTCCTTTGCTTTGTATTTCCTCATCTTCTTCTTTGCTTTAAAGTAGTGTGATTCCATCAAAAGGATCAGCCTAGAGCCTCTCCAATTCATGGAGATGGTCTCGAAGCACATGATCCGACATTCCAAATAAATAAGAAATTATTTATTTGGTTCACTTTGTACTTATTTGCATAATTTTAAGATGATGATGATGATTTCGTAGCAAGACCAATCCTAGATTGGGTGGATTGGGTGCTCCTTGACCTTCCTAATCCATAACTTAACCCCCAAACTCAAGAATCTCACGGTCCGTGTGTTAAAAAATATGGTGGCGACTCACAACAAATCGAGCAACAATCAAGTCCTTCCAAACCTTACAAAACGACACAAGAAGGACGCGTGCGCTCACAGTGGTGACTCTGCTGGGAATCACGCTAAGAGGGTTATGTTGGAGATTATGCCCTAGTCCCTTGAGAAAGGCCTTACGTTACATCATGTTCTCATTTGTTATGGAGATAACAACCTTGGATTATTATATGTTTTACATGTTTATTATAATAATCTCGGTCCCTAGTACTTATGAAGAACTAGTATAAGTTTAATTGATGATCATGTGATGATCATGTGTATATGATACAAATTAAACTTATGGGTACTTGTTGGTGAACATGTACTGGACTTGACCCACCTATGAGATTTATGTCATGGTCATATGTCATAATTAAATCTCATATAGTTATATCATATGATATCCTTAGACTGAGATTATCAAGGTCTTCCACATGATGAACATTATGTTTGACGTAGTCAAACGCTACCCTTAACCAGGTAGTCATAAAGGCTATGATTGGCATAATCGGATTCCTGTAGGGAAGAATGATAAGTCAAGATGGAATTTGTCCCTCCCTCAAGAGAGATATCTGCTTAGGCCACTCGAAGAGTGAGATTGATGAAGTGCGTGGCCACGCTCAAATGAATTGATGTGTTCAATGTCATTTGCTCATATCAATCTACTCAGGATCGAGAAAGCATTGAACGAGATAAGTTGACGTGGACCATGACTTATGTTCAAAATGATATCGCATGACAAAAGGATTGTGATATGTTCTATGAGGATAACGAACTTCGTTAAGTTATATTAATTGGGTAGTCATGATGGCTTGCTAGAGTCCGCTCATGACTTATGGGTTTGACCTTGGTTAGACTCATTGCCAACTTAATATAATCATATGGGGTCACACACAAAAGAACGAATTGATCAAAAGCCTAAAATTGGATCAAGCAGAAAATCTGGCAGGTTCGACCCAAACGGCACTACCGTGCGGTTCTGTGCGCACGACCGTGCCAAATGGCGCAACCATGCCAGATAACAAGCTCAACCTCATGCATACATACTAGTTAATAGGACACTCCTCGAGACCGGTCGGTTCGAATCTTAGGATTGTTTTAATCTTTGCCCAAGATAACGCTTTTACTACAATCTATAATCCTCCCTTTATGAATTCTTGACGAATGTCCCTCCGGTAAAAAATGTTCGACAAGGGATTGCGATGGAAAAATTGAGATTTTTTCTACGTGGATTCGAGTCTAGTCTATTTTTCCATCAAGATCCTATGTTTGACAAAGTCCCTTTCAGTTGTCCCTTAACAAGAATTCATAAGGTTTGATTGCATAAAGGCATTGTCTAACAAAGTGAAAAACAATTACGGAATCACTTAGGTTTGGCTAATTTGAATGGTGGATTCCGATGAGAATATGGGACCTTTGCCCAAATTGTCCGTTTGGGAGAGTGCAATACATGTGAAAAATAAGGGGCTCATATTCTAGGGTGATAGAATCCACTATTCCAGGATATTAGATAGAAGCCCCCCAAAACGGATTAAGTTCCGTCCGACCAAAATTAGGATTAAAAAACCGATATTCTGTGATCTGTGTTGGATGCCTCGTACGAGACATCCCTTGTCTCGTACGAGACTTCTCCTTCTGTCCATGTCAGTTTCTGTGTTGTGCTTGTTTGGTCAACCTACACTCACTCCTAAGCCTATACACCTCATAAAGCCGACTTGTTGGGAACTTAATCTGAGTTTAACGCAATCTCTATACCGTTTGGTCAGCCCGAATTGCAACTAGATCGTTCCAAACTCACCCGACACCATTCCTAGCAGCACCGACACAGATATTGATGCTCTCAAAGATGCCTAAGCTTAAGTCTTAGAAGCCGCCAAGCAACTAGAAGAGAAGCAATCTCACACAGATAACTGACATGGACAGAAGGAGAAGTCTCGTAATCAGGTTTTGTGTTTATGTTAAATGGTGGAGCTGTAAGCTGGAAGAGTTCCAAGCAAAGTACAACCGCTGATTCTACAACAGAAGCTGAGTATATTGCTGCATCGGATGCTGCAAAAGAAGCTGTTGGATTAAGAAGTTCATAACTGAACTTGAAGTGGTTCCTAGTATTGCTAATCCAATAGACCTTTATTGCGACAATAATGGTGCTATTGCTCAAGCAAAGGAAACCAAGAGGCACATCAGAAATCCAAACACATACTTAGGCGTTTTCATATCATTCGAGAGATCGTTGATAGGGGGAGACGTAAATATATGCAGAGTAGTACCTACTGATGACAATGTGCGGACCCACTAACCAAAGGGACTTCCACAAGCTAAACATGATGGTCATGTTAGGTCCATGGGTATTAGATACATGGGAGATTGGGCCTAGGGCAAGTGGGAGATTGTTGGTAGTGGTGCCCTAGGCACGTTTAATAAACGTTGTAATTGTTATCATTTATTTCATATCAATAAAGAGATGTTTTGATTATTATTGTTGTTCATGTTTACTTATAATAATCTCCGTCCCTAGTACTTGTTAAGCACTAGTATAAAGGCTAAATGATCATAGGATGATCATGTTAGATTTATGGGTACTTGTTTGGAACAAGGTACTGGACATGACCCGCTCTATGAGATTTATGTCATGGTCTATGTCATACATATATCTCATATTAGTTATGTCATTTGAATCCTTAGACATGAAGTTATTATAGTCTTCCACTTGATGAACATTATGTTTGACATATTCAAACGCTACTTTAACCGAGTAGTTATAAAGGGTATGATTGGCATAATCGGAAATCCCGTTGGGAAGAATAATAAGCTAAATGGATTTGTCCCTCCTCGGGGAGATGTCAAGCTTGGGCCACTCGTAGGAATGATGTTGATGAAAATGTCGGCCGGACTCAGATGAATAGATTGGATCAATGTCATTTGGATTATCAACATATTCGGAATCGAGAAAGTATTGAACAAAACAAGTTGACTGTTTGACCATGACTTGTGTTCAATGACATCGTGGACAAAGGGATTGCGACATATTCTAAAGGAATGCGAACTTGTATCTAGTTATACTATTTGGGTAGGTATGACGGTTTGCTAGAACCTAATCATATCTTATGGGATCATGTTTGAGCTCATTGCCAACTTAGTATAATCCTAGAGGGTCACACACAATAGAACGAATCTTTAAAAGGGACTATATTGGAATTTGGAAATTCTGGACATTCTGAAGAGTGGGCGACCGCACAGTATTGACGGGCCGGCCGCACACTTAGTTCAGTTTTATACCAGTTTTGCTTCAGATAGTTGTGAGGGGCCGCACAGATGATTTTGGGCGGCCGCACAGTGCTGTCGGGGTGGCAGATTCCTAATTTGATTTGGAAACGAATTTTGGAAGGATTTTGACACAAGTTTCCTATTTGGAATAGGTCATAACTTGTGTATAAAAGACCAAATTCGGCCAGCACTCAAGGCTAATGATTTTGTGAGTCTCAAAGAGTTTGAGAGAGGGTTTATTTTGTTCTAAGACATTCTTGGTTGAAGAACAAAATAATACACAAAATAAATTCCATATAGTTCTTTTTGATTGTGAAAAAGTGTTTCACAATTTGGTCTAGCAACCAAGATCAAAGGAAGCTCCTTTGATATTCGAAGTGTGGATACCGCTAGAGGGTGAAAATCATCATCTTCAAAGTTCGTGTTCAAGCTTTGTGATCGTGATCAAGTCTTCAAACCTCACACCAAAGACCAAGAGAAAATTTGATAGCCATCAAGGGTTAGTTTATTCTTTATACTTTTGTTGTATTTGATTTAATCATATGAACGGATCTATGGGCTTGGGTTTCAAAATTTTAAATGCTAAATTCCGCTGCTCATGTTACATCGAAACCCAACAGTGGTATCAGAGCCCCGTTCATGTTGATTTATTCAATACTTGGATCATGTTATGTGTATATAAATTGTTTATGTGCCTTGCATGATATGAATATTGGAATATGTGATGTTTATGTGTTATGTGATTTTATGTGGTTTGTGTTTTGCAACTTTAATCGCACGATTCAATCGCAATAAATAAATTATGGTGGATTCAGAGAATGTTGATTATTAATTTTTGATTGGATCAAAGTTTTAATAATCGGGGAAAAACGATTTTGAGACAAAATTTTCGAACTTCAAAATTCTGTACATTCTGATCAGGTTGGGCGACCGCGCACAAAATCACTTGGGCGGCCGCAACATGTTTGGGCGACGCGCACCAGTGAGTTTTTGGCGGCCGCACATGAGGATCAGATTGTAGATTTGGTTTGGTTGAAATCAGAATTTGGGAATTTTCGAGAGATCCAACAAAACCAGTAACAGAACCAGTCCAGACTTGCTGATCTGGAATGGTTTTGGGTAGTTGGTTTATGTGAGGATCTTGGGGTTTGATTTTCATAATTTGTTTTAGTCTTGTGATTCTAAGATTGGTTCAAGGTTGGATGCTAATCTGCGTTCATCGAGATTGTGTTTCCCAAACATGATCGCAATCAAAGTTTCAAAGATAAAACGAAGTTAGAATTATGAAGAGTTCATAATTGCTAAAATTGAGAAACAAAGTTCTTGATTCAATGATTGGAGATCCATGTGAAATGTGAATGCAATTGGCCTACGTTCATCGAGACCATCTATTGCTTAGTTTCGGCCACATGGACTACTTTCTTGGTTTCTTGAATTAGTGCGGGATTGTGGTTGCCTAATGGCTTAGTTCGACCGCACTTCTTGTTGTCTTGATTTGAGAGATAAGACCAAAGTTGAAATAGTCTCATCCTCATAATTATAGAGAAACTAATGACACATAAATACCGTGCGTAAATTAATGAGATTAATTTAGTGACTAAACTTGATGTGTAACATGTTTATATTATGTGCTCATAAATGTGTTATATGCTATATGTGATGAACCTTCAAAGAAACTTTAAGTCTTTATTGCCATGCCATGATTAAAACACTGTTTATACATGAGTAATTTTATATGTGGGCTCGCCAAAGCGAGGTGCATTGATTTTATTCATGTTTGAGCAAGATGAGTGAATAAGAGTTTCCTATGCGTTTTAAAATGGTTGGACTTAATATAAGCGTCAAAACAGTTTTGGGCTTAAGGCAAAGATGAGATTAACATGCTTTTGAAATTGGATTTTCTTAAAGAATCTCATGAAAATAACGGAGAGTCATATGAGATATGATTGACAAGAGTTGTCTACTAATTGATTTAATTCTGAGCGGTTGCGTCAAAGCGTACTCAAAATTAGATTAAAGCGGGATCTCAACCCATTTAAATTATACTATACATTGGATGTATAAAGAAGGTTGTATAATTGGTGGGAGTATTTTGTTTTAAAATACATTATTTATCTCTTTAATGAAAACCGGGTGGTACTATTAAAAATTTGGAAATTTTGCATATTTGTAGATAATGACTAATAACACTCAATCAATGTCGTTGCGATCGATCCTTGAGAAGGATACGCTCGAAGAGAATGGTACAAACTTTATGGATTGGATCCGTAGCATAAGAATTGTTCTTAGGCAAGAAGATAAGTTGTACATTCTCGATGGGCTCTCCCCTGCTGAATACCGCTACTGCCCCTAGGGTAGAAAGAGACAATTACAAGAAACATCGTAATGATTCCAGAGATGTAAGTTGTCTCATGCTTGTGCTATGTGTTCAAAACTCCAACAAAGTTTGGAACATTTGGAAGCCTATGAGATAGGCGTGGAGTTGAGAACCATGTTTCAAGAGCAAGCTAGGCAAGAGAGGTACAAGACCATTGTTGCATTCACTACTAGTAAAATGAATGAAGGGCAACAAGTGAGTCCTCACTTCTTTAAATGAAAGGTTATGTAGAGCACCTTGAGAAACTTGGCTATCCAATCCCATGGAGCTAGCCACGGATCTCATTCTTAATTCATTGCCTAAAAGTTATAATCAGTTTGAATGAATTATAAACATGCATGGAATGGATAAGAATCTCTCTGAGTTGCATGGGATGCTCAAGACTGCAGAGATGAAAATTGTGGAGAAAGGTTCTCCCGTGCTCTTGGTTCATGATGGGAAGGGGTGGTGCCAAAGGAAAGGGTAAGGCAAAGTTGTCAAACCCAAAATAAGTAAGGCAAAGGTTGCCAAGGCTTCTGAGGCAAAACCTGATTCACAAAAAAGATGCAATCTGTTTCCATTGTCAAGAAAATGGGTCATTGGAAACGTAATTGCAAGGCTTTCTTGGAAGAGCAAAAGAAGAAGAAGAGCAGCAAGGCTGCGTCGACTTCGGTATCTATATGATAGATATTCTCCTTTCTACCACTGATTCTTGGGTATTGGATACCGGATGTGGTTCTCACATTTGTCTAAATGTGCAGGGACTTAAAGAATAGGAGACTGCTTAAAGAAGGTGAAGTAGATCTACGCGTGGGGAATGGAGCAAGAGTTGCTGCATTAGCCGTAGGGACTTATGAAGTCACTTTACCTTCCGGAATAACTCTTGTTTGAACAATTGTATTATGTTCCGGATTAAGCAGAAATATTATTCAATTTCTGGTTTGGATAATGAAGGTTTTAAGTTTCTTATTGAGAATACGAAATTTCTATTTATTTTAAATGATGTGCTTTATGGTATTGCTATTCATTTAATGGCCTTTATATCTGGATGTCAAGAATGAAAATAATGTCTATCATGTAAATAAGAAATCTAAACCTAATGATGTAAATCATACTTATTTGTGGCATTGCCGTCTTGGTCATATTAATGAGAAGCGTATCTCAAAACTCCATGGGAACGGACTTTTAGGTTTCATGTGACTTGAGTCATATGATACTTGTGAGTCGTGTCTTCTTGGAAAAATGACTAAGACACCTTTACCAAGTTAGGTGAAAGGGCAAGCGACTTATTGGGGTGATACATTCCGATGTATGCGGACCATTAAGTAGCAATGCTAGGGGAGGATTTCAATACTCATAACCTCACTGATGATTATAGTAGATTTGGGTATGTTTACCTAATGAAACATAAAAGTGAAGCATTTGAGATATTTAGAATATTTCAAAATGAAGTAGAAAAACAACTTGGCAAAAGTTATTAAAGCACTTCGATCAGATCGTGGTGGTGAATACTTAAGTCAAGAATTTGATGATCATCTAAAGAATTGTGGAATAGTTTCACAATTGACTCCACCGGAACACCACAATGGAATGGTGTGTCCGAGAGGAGGAATCGGACTTTGTTAGACATGGTTCGATCAATGATGAGTCAAGTTGATCTTCCAATATCTTTTTGGGGTTACGCTCTAGAAACCGCTGCTTTCACAAAAATCGTGTTCCAACTAAATCGGTTAAAAGACTCCCTATGAGATGTGGAGCGGAAAGAAGCCTTGTCTATCTTTCATGAAGATTTGGGGTTGTGAAGTTTTGTCAAAAGACTTATC
>JAOWBW010001155.1:0-32223 GCA_026119855.1 Campanula takesimana | reverse complement strand
ATCATCCTTGTAATCAGACAATTCCTGAGAGAAGGCATGTGATCACTCATGCAATCCCTAGTTTAAGGACGAGTCTTTTCTAACTGGACTGTTCCGTCAATGTTTTTCTAACTGGACATTGGATGCCTTAACAAGTAAGTGGTTAACTACACAGTTAAAATGAGAACATACCATGGTACAAGTATGTGATACAAGTTTTCAAACTTCGTATCTTTAGTAGATCGATGGGAACATCACTAAGTATAGATTCTTTCAAGGAACGTTCAATAACGCAGAGTTCATTCAAATACTATTATGCCATACTGATAGCTAACTTTAGAAAGAATATGGAATTCCAATAAACAGGAGTTCAATACTGTAAGGAACGTAATCCCTTACCTGAATTGCTTTTCCTCGCAATCTCCTCTCTGTGCAATCTACAAGGCACGGAGTAATTTACTTTAGTACTCTCAACATTGTTAACTATTTTTACTTAGTTAACTGAGAGATGCGTTTAACTTCTTTACTTCGTTACTTCTTTTCTCACGTTTAAGTTCCTGACTTTGATTTACGAGTCAGTCCTTTAACTTTGATATAATTGCAATTAAGTCCTCTAACTTTGGGTTAATTACAATTTGTCTCAACTTTGGGTTATTTGCAATTTGGTCCTTCGACTTTAGATTAATTGCAGATTGGTCCTTCAACTTTGGGATTAATTACAATTTTAGTCCTTCAACTTTCCTTTAATTACAGAAAGGTCCTTTGACTTTGGTTTTGTTCATAAAGGTCCCCCAAGTTTCTCTTTTTAGTCCACTTAGTCCCCTCTAACTTCAAATTTCCTTTTTATTTCTTTTAACTTTAATTCTTTTTCAGTTTAGTCTTTTTCCGTTAGGAAACTAACTGAAATTTCTAATATTTTCCTTTGTCGCTTAACTTTTTAACTCCCAAGGTCTTCCAAGTACTTATTCTATTTTCTCAAGTTAGTTTTCTAACTTTTTAACGATTCTTATAAAGATTTCGTTTTCTTTTCATTATAAACTTAACGAAAATACTAACTTCCCGTCCCATTCTTAACTTTCAACACCCATAATCATCACCATGGCCGAAATATGTCTGATCCAAAATCCATTGATTTGATCAATTTTCTAGTTCATTAAACTTTTCTAATTCCCAAACATTGATTTTTTTATTCATAAATCAATAACACAATCATCAAATCACAAAAAAAATAATAATTTTTCTATGATGATAGGCCATTCGGCCGAATGAGATAAAAAAAAAAATATCATCTTCTCTTATCTTTTTGATAAACCCAATTTAAACCTCAATCTCATATTGATTCAATCCCAATCATGATTTAAAATCAATCTTAAACAAACTAAACATTGGGGTCATCTTTTTAGCATATCATATAGATCAAATCACATTACCCTTTCTAAGATTTGTCATTAAATCTCTACCATGCAAAAACCCTAATATTCATATTCTTAAATCATGCATAGATTAAGTTTTAATAATCCAAAATCAATGAAATAAATTTTAGGATGTGAGTTTTGATATTACCTTGAGAACGATTGGATTGATCTTCCAAAAAAATGTCGAAGCTCCTCCTCCCTCTTGATCTTGGCCGGCGGCTGCTATAGGGTAGTGGGGGGATTTAGGGTTTTGTTGTTTTTGGTAAAGAGGAAGTAAAACCTAATTTCACTAACTCAAGGTTCTTATATTGCGGGTAATTGCTAGTTGGGCTTAACCTATTATTTTAACTTCGGGCTAACCCACCCGAGCCCATTCCAGTTTAGTCCAACCCTTTATTACTTAACTCACCTCCTTAATTACTTATTAACTTTAATTGTTATTTAATTAAAAAATTTAAATCAATTATAATAATAATAATAAAAAAAATCGGGTTGTTACATTCTTACCCCCTTAAAAGAAGTTTGTCCTCAAACTTTGACAATTCTTAATCCGAGAAGATGTCCGGGTACAATTCGCCGCATTTCACTTTCTTGTTCCCATGTCGCTTCTCTTTCTGAGTGATTGCTCCATTGCACTTTTACATAGGGAACCGTACGCTTTCTTACGACCTCGTCTTTTCTGTCGACGATCTTTGATTGGTCGTTCATCGTACGTTCAAATCTGCCCGAACTCTTAACTGCTTGTATTCTATCACATGACTCGGATCATGAATATACTTCCTTAGCATGGAGACATGGAACACATTATGCACTCCAGCTAAATACCGGCGGTAACGCCAATCGATAAGCCACTTCCCCGATCTTATCAAGAATTTCGAATGGTCCCACATATCGTGGACTTAGCTTCCCTTTGTATCTCCCTCTTAATTTCGTCCTTCATTCGTTCGGCACTCATACTCTCTTTGGTACCTCAATATTCCATCTTCGCCCATGTGAAGATCTTTTACTTGTCCTTTTCCGATTAGGGCTTCTCTCACCTCGTCTACTTGTGCCTCTTTAATCCTGCTCAAAACAGTGCAGGCTGTAACGTCAATCTAGCCAAATATCCATTTACCTTCACCACTAAGTTCATCTCCTTGACATCATTCCACATACTTACCCCCTTAGAGATCAACGTCGCCAACAATCCGTGATTCTTTATTTAAGGCATCTTCCACCTTGTTAGCTTTCACAGGATGGTACAATATTTCACAGTCGTAATCCTTGAGAAGCTCCAACCATCTCCGTTGTCTCATGTTCAACTCCTTCTGAGTGAAAATGTACTTAAGGCTCTTGTGATCTGAAAAAAAAAATCTGGCATTTCACGCCATACAAATAATGTCAAATTTTCAAGGCAATTACTACTGCCGCTAACTCCAAATCATGGGTCGGGTAATTCTTCTCATGTACTTTCAACTGCCTAGATGCATAAGCTATAACCTTATCATTCTGCATCAACACACAGCCTAGCCCTTTAAGCGAGGCATCGCTATATATTACAAATCTATCCGATCCAGACGGTAAAGCAAGAACTGGTGCGGACACCAATCGTCGCTTCAATTCCTCAAACTCCTTTCACATTCTTCTGACCAAACAAACTTTGCTCCTTTCTGAGTTAATTCGTCAATGGCACTGACAACTTCGAGAAACCTTCTACGAATCTCCTATAGTAGCCAGCCCAAACTTAAGAAACTTCTGATCTCACTTACTGAAGCTGGTCTTTCCCAATCCACAATAGCTTCTATATTTGTTGGATCTACGGCAATCCCATCCTTTGACACACACATGTCCTAAGAATGTTACTTCCTCCATCCAGAATTCACACTTCTTGAATTTAACATATAACTTCTGCTCTCTTAAAATCTGCAGTACTAACCTTAATGCTCTTCATGTTCTTCCTTGGTCCTCGAATACACCAAGATATCATCAATGAATACAATCACACACTTATCCAGAACTTCTGAAATATCCTATTCTTAAGTTCCATAAACGCTGCCGGTGCGTTAGTCAACTCACACGGCATCATACAAACTCATAATGACTATACCTTGTTTAAAAGGCTGTCTTAGCTATATCATCCTTCTTCACTCTTAGTTGATGGTAACCAGACTCAAGTCTATCTTCAAGGAATAACCCGCTCCACGAAATTGGTCACCAAATCATCTATTCTGGGCAACGGGTATTGGTTCCTTACCGTCACACGGTTCAATTCCCGATAGTCGATACATAACCTCATCGACGCATCCTTCTTCTTCACAAATAATACCGGTGCACCCCATGGTGATACACTCGTTCTAATCAAGCTCTTATCTAACAACTCTTACAGTTGCTCCTTTTATTCTTCAATTCTGACGGAGCCATTCTATCGGCGCCTTCGATATTGGTGAAGTCTCAGGTACCAAATCGATAGAAAATTTTACTCTCTTTATGACGGTATTCCCGGTAAATCCTCAGGAAACACGTCCTTGAAATATCTAATCACAGAAAGTGATTCTACGGTTACTTCCTTCTTGCTTGTATCGCCAATGTATGCCAAGAATCCTTCTCATCCTTTCTTTAAAAGCTTACGAGCCTTCATTACCGATATAAGGTTCGATCGGGTTCTAGGTTTCGTTCCTTGAGAGCATCGCTCTTCTCTAGATAGTAATCTAAAGTGGACTTCTTTCTTTAAAACAATCCACATGGGCATGGTATGCAGTCAACTATAGTACATCCCCAAGATTACATCAAATTCTTCGATGTCCTAAACTAATGAGATCAACCTCAAGTTCTTCCTCGTCCCATTTTCAAAGGACACTTCCTAGATATAGACGTAATAGGGATCGATTCTCTAGTTTGAATACCCATAACTAAAGAATTCTCTAACGCCTCATGAATTAAATACATATTCTTAGCCAAGCAATCATTTGGCACTTTCTTATCAGAACCTTGCCCTTTGACGTCGTTCTTATTACCATCATTTCTATTGCCGTAGCCTTTATTCTGGTACTTACTTGTACTACCTTCCTTTTCGCGATCGTCAGTAGCCTTCATTTAGATTCAGTCGACACTTTCTTAGTTGACTTATTCTTCTCTTTTCGCTTACTGCGATAACTATCAGATTCTTTCTCCACTATCCTCGTCCTATCCAACACTTAATCCTAGGTGGGTAGTATTAATGGAGTGATTCTATATCGGATTCGGTTGCTCAAACACATCTTCAAATCCTCGAGCCTTTTGCGCTTCATCATCGAAGAGTGTTAGGGTAAATTCTAGCAATTCGATGAATCTAGTACCATAGTCGTTCACCGTCCTACTTCCTTGAGTTAGCATCATAAACTTAGCCTCTCTGGCGTTTCGAACACTTGCCGGATAATATGGTACTATCATTAGTTATCATGAATACGAGACTTTTTCACGCACTCTCATACTATAGCTCGTCTCTACAGACTAACATTCAATTTATAGGTCATTCACTAAACCACTGGTCGTTGTCAACAGACCATCACTATCTTCATTATTCAACTTTACTAGACGTATGGGTCGCTTTATTAGACCAATTTCTATTTTCATAGTCATTTCAATAGACCATAATCACTTTCATTGGTCGTTTCAATAAACCATTCTTACTTGTTCCAGGTTAACTCGCACATTTAACACTATACTACTCACGTCAGCCCAAGCATTGTACTATGCCTAATACTTTCACATAAATATGCCGTCCCCAAAAGATGTAACTTTTACAAAAGATCGTCGTCTACTAGATTTCTGGTCGTTCCATAGACCAGTTCTACTTAGGGAAGTCATTTCACTAGAATTTACTTATTAATCATAGGTCGATTCACTAGACCTACTCTCATTCATACGTTTCACTAAGCCCATTACTCTTAACCGTTTCAATAGGTTATTTTATTCTTGTTTCGATCGCTTCAATGGATCAAAATTAACTTTACTTGGCCGTTTCACTAAGCCTATTACTCTTATACTTAACCGTTTCAATAGGTTATTTTATTCTTGTTCCGATCGCTTCAATGGATCAAAATTAACTTTACTTGACCGTTTCACTAAGCCAAATACTTTCTCTTGACCGTTTCAATAGGTCAATTTATTCTTTCTTACTTGCCGTTTCAATAGGTCACTTTAGCCGTTTCACTAAGCCAATTACTTTCTCTTGACCGTTTCAATAGGTCAATTTATTCTTTCTTACTTGACCGTTTCAATAGGTCACTTTATTCTTGTTTCGATCATTTCACTAGACCAAAACTAATTTCACTTTGCCGTTCAATAAGCCCATTATACTCATGGTCTTTTCACTTGACCAATACTTTCTCATTCTAGATTAGTTCACCCGCTTAATTATTTAAGAACGAACAGTCAACAAAGTCATTTGCTTAAAATAGTCAAACTTTTATTGCAAAGAATCTTTTGGAATAAATCTAAGCAAACAAAATTCTAGCGTTTCTCTCTAGACTAGAACACAATCATCAATCCCATAAAATAACTTTATGTTCCACTTTTCAATCATGGAACAACACCTTCCTAGGCCTTCCCCTAGGTCTTCCACTAGGCTCCTTTGGAGTCTTCTTAGAGCTTCTTGGTCTACCTCTGGACTTACGAACTGGTACCATTGGTGGTTCATCATCATCAATTACAATTGGGGCAGCTTCATTGTCCCCAAGATTAATTGCTACTTCCTCGATCTCTTC
The DNA here is from genome assembly GCA_026119855.1 of Campanula takesimana. Taxonomy (NCBI): domain Eukaryota; kingdom Viridiplantae; phylum Streptophyta; class Magnoliopsida; order Asterales; family Campanulaceae; genus Campanula; species Campanula takesimana. The sequence continues at coordinate 26,105 of JAOWBW010001155.1, read as the reverse complement.
TTCAGCTACCAATTATCTTCCTTTGGCGCTTCATTGCCTACGGGGGTTGTTGATTCTGACTCCCTAGCTCTTTCTTCCTTTTAAGTCTTTCAATTCGTAAAACCATTGACTTCTTCTCTGGTTCCACGATAGTACCTTTCATTTAGGTTCATGATCTCTTTAATTTCTTATGATTCCTTGCGAGTGTCTAGCAATGTCTTCCTATCTCGCATTCACTCCTCTAGTGTAGGATTCACTCTTGCCTTTTGAACTTCCAATTCTTCATTTAGCTTTCGAATCTTGAGTGTATACCTCTGGATCACTATTTTTCCTTAATTGTTCTGTGTTTCACGTTCACGTTCATGTTTCTTCTAAGTCCGTCCATAACTTACAATCAGGACATAACTTATTATCAGTACCATATACTTAAAGGTATGTGACTGTAATCATCAATTGCATAAGCAACTTAAAAGGATGACATTTTCGTGTAACCCTTCAAGTTTCACTACCAAAGTGTTCACTTATATTCCTCATATCTCTCGAGGATTCTTATCTTAGGTTCTTTTCTAAATAGTAAGTTTCTATAAATGGAAAGTCCCAACTTAGAAATTTCCTAATTTAGAAAGTCTCCTCAAAGGTAAGTTTCCTAAAATGGTAACTTCCCCAAAAGTACTATCTTCCTTATCAGAGTTCTAAAGTCCAATCTATCTTAAGTACTATTTCTCCTCATAGTCTTAACTTCTTTCTATAGTCTCCCATGTAAACCTAAAGCCATTGCTCTGATACCAACTGTAACACCCGAATTTTCTTATAATATCTGAGCATTTAATGGCATTAAATAACAATAATAAATACCTCAATTTAGGGTTCTCAACGGCCCCTTATTTAAACCATAATTCAAAACAGTTGCGGAAGCGTAACTTAAACTTGTCTTGGTAGGTAAACAACCCTAACCATCAATGTACTTCAACTTACATCAAAATAAATAAACGTGCTTAAAACTACTAAATAAAGAATCTTCAATCCACCGTCTTCCTACGGCTGCTTTCCTTGTCTTGTCCTTCTACTTAAATCCTGAAAACAAAATTTATAGAGAAGGGATGAGCGAACGAATGCTCAGTAAGTTCATACGTGGCCTCTCCGGTTACTAAGGAGAGACGACCAGAACGAATACTTTGAATAACTTTTACAAAGATAGGTTCAGTTACTTTTGGATTCAAGACTGCAGAACAATACAGTCGTATTACTTTTAAGATTTTACTTTCAAGGGATTATGGCACTACAATCCAAAGGGATTCATTCAATTTCCGTCAATTCCTGGTAACGTACATTATAACCTCAATGCCAAAGGTACAATTGTACACCTAGCTTCTTCAGCCAATAGCGTGGGTCGTAACATATATGGTATCCACACACATATGCCTCGGGGTCTAGAATCGTCCTTGTAATCAGACAATTCCTGAGAGAAGGCATGTAATCACTCATGCAATCCCTAGTTTAAGGACGAGTCTTTTCTAACTGGACTGTCCGTCAATGTCTTCTAACTGGACATTGGATGCCTTAACAAGTAAGTGGTTAACTTACAAGTTAAAATGAGAACATACCATGGTACAAGTATGTGATACAAGTTTCAAACTTCGATACTTAGTAGATCGATGGGGAACATCACTAAGTATAGATTCTTTCAAGGAACGTTCAATAACGCAGAGTTCATTCAAATACTATCATGCCATACTGATAGCTAACTTTAGAAGATTATTGGAATTCCAATAAACAGGAGTTCAAATACTGTAAGGAACGTAATCCCTTACCTGAATTGCTTTTCCTCGCAATCTCCTCTCTGTGCAAATCTACAAGGCACGGAGTAATTTACTTTAGTACTCTCAACATTGTTAACTATTTTTACTTAGTTAACTGAGAGATGCGTTTTAACTTCTTTACTTCGTTACTTCTTTTCTTACGTTTAAGTTCCTGACTTTGATTTACGAGTCAGTCCTTTAACTTTGATATAATTGCAATTAAGTCCTCTAACTTTGGGTTAATTACAATTTGGTCCCTCAACTTTGGGTTATTTGCAATTTGGTCCTTCGACTTTAGATTAATTGCAGATTGGTCCTTCAACTTTGGATTAATTACAATTTTAGTCCTTCAACTTTCCTTTAATTACAGAAAGGTTCCTTTGACTTTGGTTTTGTTCATAAAGGTCCCCCAAGTTTCTCTTTTAGTCACTTAGTCCCCTCTAACTTCAAAGTTTCCTTTTATTTCTTTTAACTTTAATTCTTTTTCAGTTTAGTCCTTTTCCGTTAGAAACTAACTGAAATTTCTAATCTTTTCCTTTGCCGTTAACTTTTTAACTCCCAAGGTCTTCAAGTACTATTCTATTTTCTCAAGTTAGTTTTCTAACTTTTTAACGATTCTATTAAAGATTTCGTTTTCTTTTCATTATAAACTTAACGAAAATACTAACTTCCCGTCCCAATTCTTAACTTTCAACAGCCATAATTCATCACCATGGCCGAAATATGTCTGATCCAAAATCCATTGATTTGATCAATTTTCTAGTTCATTAAACTTTTCTAATTCCCAAACATTGATTTTTTTATTCATAAATCAATAACACAATCATCAAATCACAAAAAAATAATTTTCCTATGATGATAGGCCATTCGGCCGAATGAGATAAAAAAAAAAAAATATCATCTTCTCTTATCTTTTTGATAAACCCAATTTAAACCTCAATCTCATATTGATTCAATCCCAATCATGATTTAAAAATCAATCTTAAAACAAACTAACATTGGGGTCATCTTTTTAGCATATCTGTAACGACCCGAATTTTCTCAAACTTAATATTCAATAAATCCAAAATATTACATCTCAAAATCGCTAAAACAATGTAAAAAAAAATCATTAATCACCCTGAATTCTCAATAAACTGATCCGCCCCAATTCTTCTATCCAAACCTTGATCAATAATCAACTGCAAAACTGAAACTGGAGGGGGGTGAGCTAGGGGGCCCAGTAAGAAAGGGGATACACAGTATCACAGAAGTCAATGAAACACAAATATCAAATAACATAGTCCATGAAATTATAAATATGGACGTACCAATAAGACTCAATTTTCATAAATCAAATACCAATCGATCATACTTCACAGTCTGATGCACTAATTATGTTCGGTCTAGTAGTCTAACAATCAAAACAAAATTCAATCTCAATCGTTGGCGCCCACTCTCGGAGCCGACCAACGCAATCACAATAACAAAGTCCACTTCGACCGTCACATAATTAGCTACACCAGAACCATTCCATATAACAAATCTCATTTCTTTGAGAACCAAATCACACATATAGCATGCTTTCGATAAAATAATATTTTTCGAATCAATTTCAATGTCAAAGCAATTATCAAATTGGACGGAACAATCAATATGCGTATCAATAAAACGGAGTACAACGATAGGACGGATATGAAAAGAATAATCAAGTGATTAACTGACACGGAATCAATATTGTATAGTCTCTCTTACCTCAAATAACTGCAATCGAAGAACATATTTAAATGCAAAGTCTCGTGTCCCCTATCCACACAATAATACATACTGTCTCCTCGTGTCATCCATCCTTTGTTCATTCTTTAGTTTGGTCTACTTTCATTCACAAACAAGATACTATAATCAGCCCAAGTTGTATACAATTTCTTAATTTAATATAACTTGGTTTTAAAAATATACTAGTACCCTGTACCTTGAAGCCGCCGTCCCCATTCCGCAGCCTAGATCGATCGTACTTACCACCACCTTGATATTCTTTTACTAACCCTAATAAGTCACAAACATTTAATTTATACTAAGATCTAAACTTAATTTAGTCTTCAAAATTCAAATGGGCCGAGCCCAATTAATCACTTATCCTAACAGCCCAAAATTAATATAAAACCCAAAATAAAATACTTAAATTTTCGGGGTATTACAATATCATATAGATCAAATCAATTACCCTTTCTAAGATTGTCATTAAATCTCTACCATGCAAAAACCCTAATATTCATATTCTTAAATCATGCATAGATTAAGTTTTAATAATCCAAAATCAATGAAATAAATTTTAGGATGTGAGTTTTGATATTACCTTGAGAACGATTGGATTGATCTTCCAAAAAAATGTCGAAGCTCCTCCTCCCTCTTGATCTTGGCCGGCGGCTGCTATAGGGTAGTGGGGGGATTTAGGGTTTTGTTGTTTTTGGTAAAGAGGAAGTAAAACCTAATTTCACTAACTCAAGGTTCTTATATTGCGGGTAATTGCTAGTTGGGCTTAACCTATTATTTAACTTCGGGGCTAACCCACCCGAGCCCATTCCAGTTTAGTCCAACCCTTTATTACTTAACTCACCTCCTTAATTACTTATTAACTTTAATTGTTATTTAATTAAAATAATTTAAATCAATTAAATAATAATAATAAAAAAAAAAATCGGGTTGTTACAATAATAACCTTCCTTGTCATGATTCGACAGTGCCAGCCATGAAATTGATTTAGTGGTAGCTGATTTTCAGCATTCGCAAATGCTAATTTTGCGGTGCCAGGATTTCATCTTAAAGCCGGGAAAAGCTTAAAACCAAAGCAACATACGACAAGCTGTGCAAAATTTAATATTTTCTTGAAAATTAATTAGGGCAAAGAGAGAACTTAATCAAATTATATTTTTTTTAATAATATTATTGGTTTCAGTAAAATGAAATTACCAAAAGTGTGAAGGGGAACGCTCCTTGCTATTGGTGGCATAATCAATCGAGAGGATATGTTAAGCTGAAGCAGTCAGAGGGCAACTCTCCTTTGGCATACATCTTTAATCATAGCTGTCAGCATAATGCTAATGCCCAACACCAACTTAATAAAGACATGCCAATAAAGAGTAGCCATATGACTGGTTTAGCTTTTTTACAATAACTCTATAAACATAAGCTCGCCTGAAAACTGTTGCTGGTTTGCTGCAAAATTTGAACATCTTTACCCAGCTTTTAAACCATTGAAAGAAATGGCATATGCTATCGAGTGGAGTTATTCCTTTAGATAGATGGTTTCTTCTTCTTTTCATTTTCCCCTTTCCTTTTTATTCTGAATTTGTCTCGATGATATAGTTACTCCTCTGTTGACTGTAATTTTTTAGGGTCGGTCCATGCCTGACATTATGTTCTTCAATGGTTACATGCCTTGAAAACCTTTTTCCACTTTCCAGCGAGCTATTAGATCCCTTCTTTCTCATGATGGTCCATTCATTTGCAGGTGAGAAGGGCAAAAAAGCAGTTGAAAGGAGATTCTGTCTATGCTTTTGAGGGCATTGATAGTAACATGGATGGCTCTTAAATTGGTATATCCATTTCTCTTTATTCTTTGCAATTATATGTATTTTACTTGTATTTCCCACTACAAAGAAATGTAAAATTATTTTTACCACCAAACAAATGGGAAAATCCAATATAATACGGCAGCAATTTGATTTGATTGACTTCTAATGAAAGTAAAAATTATAATGAGCAAAAAAAGAAATTTTAACAAAAGTACCACTGCTTAATCAAAACATCTCCTACTTCACTGAGCATGGTGTAGCTCAGTGGCACCACCCTGACAGAGGTGGCATCGGGGTGGTACGGTAGGATATCTCCTCGCATCAGCTAATAGGAAATTAAATGGGAAAAAGAAAAAAGTAATAATAATGTCTGAAGTATGACCTTCCTGCCCTCAATTTCATTTCCTTTCACCCAAAATCCTTAGTCCCATGTACCTGCATTAAGATTAAAGCAAGAAGTTTAAAAAGAAAAATGGTATCAACTTCTCAAAGGAATACTGAAATTCTTTATTAATGATGTAACATAGAACAGATTATGTTTACCTTCCGAGCATCATCATAGTAGCCTGAGGATTGGTTCCTGGAGAGTTAAGAAGCGTGGAGCTATCAATAACACGCAATGCATCAACACCGAAAACTTTGTAATCACGATCAATTACGTGCCCAACCTGGGCCCCGCCATGGTAATGCCATATAGTCATCACTGTATCTTTACAATACTGTTCCAGTGAGAAAGTTGATTCCACATGTCTAGTTCTCAAGTTTGTGGGAAGGGATAGCATCAAGTTCATCAGATCTTGCGATGTCACAAGTGGAGGCTTGAATTTAGAGAATGCCTTTGAATCTATCACCTTTTTGATAATGTTAATTCCTTGAACACATCTCTCTAGGTCCGAGGGTCTGGAAGTAATTGAATGTAACTGTAGGGTTATCTTTGGGGTCTGTTGTGTGGAGTTCTAGATGGCCGGTGGAGAGTGGACCGGTGACTTTTTCAAGGATGACTCCGCCGTTGATGAAGGAGTCAAGATTTAGGTCAACTCCTGGAATGTTGATCTGGGATTGTGGAAATGGAGGCACTGTGTACCCACTCTGCAAGATGTAGGTAAGCAAATTTCAAATTTAGGCATAATGGATAATATTCATAAAACAAACATCTGTAGTAGGATTCGGAACTGCTACAACAGTGCGTAAAATGTTGCAGCGCTGCTACCTAGAGTGACTATTTAGCCATGCCCAAGCAGGTGGATCATGTGGGACTGACATCAAGTCAAATTAATCTCAACCGTTGATGATCCACCAAATCGTGACTCTTGGTAGCATGCAATATTAATGCATTTCCTTGTCCTTCCTAAACATACCTGGGTTAGGTAATATGCAAGGTCTCTGAGCCCTCTACGGGCGGACTGCAAGTCAATAGGGGCACTTGCTGCTTCAATGTAGCTGCCAAACTGGGGGATTCCCACAATTTGAATGAGAGAGATTTCAACTGGCTGAGGAGATGGTACTAGGATCAAATTCATTGGGTTGTCAGACATGCCTTGTCCAACCATGGGCTGATCCAGCACAACCTTTATTCCATGGGCCTTTAGATGCTCAGAAGGCCCAATCCCACTCAACATTAGAAGTTGTGGGCTTCCGAGTGTTCCCGCCGATAGTATGATTTCGTTCTTGATATTTGACTCTTGGTTCAAGTATGCAATGTGTTTGTTGCCTTTGCTGTCTCTGAATAACACTCCATTTGCTTTTGGTCTTACTTGCCCTGCATCCATCAATTTTCATTATTATGGAGTAGTAATTTACTTTTTTTTTTTTTTTTTTTCTTTTTTTCTTTTTACTTAACCTGGTAACAAAGAATAGAAATTGTTGCACTAAGAGGAACCGCTGCTCTCTCTCTCTCAGTGCTACACTGCAGTGAGTGGGCAAGATGGAGCCACGTCTTTCTTCTCACGATTTACTCTCTCTCTCTGTCCTGAACTGATATTTTCATTTGTCATTTTCTAATTTTTCTGAAAAGTTCTTCTCATTTCTACAATTTAGACTTTATTGTGTATAAACAATCTAGTGAATCATTCATAGTAAGGGATGATGTTTCAGATCTCACTGTTTGCTGCAGGGAAGATTCGGGAAATAAGGAGCTTTGCCTGTTAATTTTATATTTAAAAAATTTATGTTCTCGATAGTCATAGCCAACCTAGTCAAACAAATCTACCTGGGATACATTATAATACTACCCTCATCCGCTAGTTCTGAAAAGATAGTCTCATTTTTTAATAAATTTATTTGAACTTTTACTAGAGATTTAAAAACAAATAATCCAAATAAAATTCCTAAAAAATGTTATTGGTACAATAAAATGAACATTAGTTATGAGGTGTATTTATTTTGAGAGGCAACTCGGATAACTCACAAATGCAATTGTTTTCTATCTGAAACCACCTAATGAATTATGCTCCCATGTCTCGAAAAGTTAGTCTTTTTTTCCTTTAGAAGAATTTGAGCAATAATTTAAATTAATTTTAATTATCATTACGAGAATCTAAAAATTGGTATTTATAAAATTTATAATTGTGTATCAATAACAATTATTTAAGTTTTCATTATGATAATAAAAAATATTCTTAATTATTGCTCGAAGTTCATTAATTAAAACAAAGAAAAAAGAGGGACTAACTTTGCGTGACGGAGAAAATATTTAAATGCAATGCTCCCTCGGACCTCTAATGAATGTCGTGTTTTCCATTTTGGTGTTTTCCATTTTGGTTAGTCTCCGATAAACTACTGTGTACTCCATCCGTCCCAGCTCACTTGACACTTATTTCTATTTTGATATGTCTCAGCTCACTTGACACTTCCCAAAATAGCCAACTTTTATTATTTATATTCACTCTACCCACCACTCATTATCACTCTTCATTTTCCACCACTCAATTTATTCAACAACACTACTATTTACCCCACTCATTCGCTCTCTTCATTTTCTACCACATTTTTTTTTTTTATATTATTGTGCCCACCTCTTGGGTGTCAAGTGAGGTGGGACGGAAGGAGTATTTGGTTATATAAAAAAATATTATGTTTGTGCAATTTTATCAAGATACTGTACATAAAATATATAAATAAATAAAACACATTTATTAATAATTAACACTTGTTATTGGCCAAGAGAGTATCATAGCTAAACATTATTTTCTTCAATCAGGCGTACGACTATGTGAAAAACATTTTACATAGTTGTAGTAATTAATAGTGTAGGTGTCATACCTGCAGTAGTAAAGAGGATTTGGTGGACGGTTGCATACAAGTACAAACTAATCTTGTTTGGATTAGCATACTCTAATAAATCAGCAGCAGTGTGTCTATACCCAGTCTCATCAAATATACTCCCACCAACTTTAGTCCCGTAAATATGCTCATACGTAAACCCATTATCCGGCCCGATCCCCGCCTCCAACAACCCCTCCCTGACCGCGGTCTGCCACTTCAGCACCGGCGGTTCAAACGCCACCTTCTTTTCCACCCACTCATAAGACTCCCCCACCACTTTCTTGTCCCACCCTTCTCTGCTGATATAGTCCTGGCTCGCACGCGTGTAAAACCCTGCATTTAAAGCGGACCCACCGCCTAAAACACGGGCACGGTGGTTGAGGACACCGTCTGTTGATACGAATGTTTGGGAGGGGGATGAGGAGAGAGGTTGGCCAGGGTGGCGATGAAGCCGGTGTTGTTGGTTATCGTGGGGTTCCCGTAGGGTAAACCGCCCCTTTCGAGGAGGAGCACGTAGGCGGATTCTGATAGGGTGGCGGCTAACGCGCAACCCGAGGTTCCACCACCAATGATGATGTAATCGTAGTGTAGGATCGGCGGAGCTTGAGTAGCATCTTTGGCAAAAGTTGGGTATGGAGCTGCATGCAGAAATCAATTCATTTTTTTTTCCCATTTCATTAATAAAAAAAAAAAAAAAAGAAAAGGAAAAAGTAGAGGATATACGGAATACCTTTTTCGGAAAAACAAGAACGATGAAGGAAGATGAGTGCGAAAACAAGAACACCATAGAGGGAACTCCATGGTTGCGAATCCATAATGTCGAAACTAAGCCGAGAGTGTTTGAGCAAAATTAGCAGTTTAATTTGGTGAGAAGATGAAGGAAAGAGTGGTATGGTAGGAGAGAAAGAAACAGCAAATACTAAGGGTGGAGTGAGGGTGGGTAGGTGGGTGTGTTGATAACCAACCAAAGTGTTATTATTTCTACAAGACTCCACCTGCTAAAGAATGAAGGACAGGGGTCTTCTAGTGACAATGACTCATAAATGCTACATTGACAGTTTCATTTTATTACGTACTATCTATTTTCTATATTATCGTTTCTTTTGGGCTCGACGACGTGGGATTTATTAGCTGACGATCCCATTTACGCAACTTGCTAATTATTATTATTATTATTATTATTATTATTATTATTATTGTTATTATTTAGGCATAATTCCACAAGGCCCCTTCTCCCAAAAGGGGATATGGCGAAATTGGTAGACGCTCCCAGATCATTATTCCATAAAAGTCCACCTGAGATCCAAAGTCCACCTCCACCCATTGTCCAAATCAAAATTCCATAAAAGCCCAAAAACCCATCACACACTACTCAGGTCAGGCTGCCCCCAAGCCCAATGCCCAGGCCCGATGTCCCGACCCGCCCACCCTCCCGGCCCACCCGCCCGGATCCAGAACTCAATGCCAGCCACCCCTTTTAATTAAAAGCAAAAATGTTGTTCCCAGGTTTTGAACCTAAGTCTTTTACAATAACAACCATGTCTTTACCACTAAGCCAATGCATTGCTTGTTTCTAATTTTGCAATATTTATTATTACTAACTGAAATCTGGACGAAACTAAATTACAAAACTTGAGATTTTACAATTAATTAATGAAAAACTTGAATATTCACAAAACACAATTTTTTTAATATATGTTAGAATATTAAAAACATGATTTAAGAATATAAAATATCTAAAGCTTTTTATTAAAAAAATATGAAAGACCTAAAAAATAAATTAAATTATATTTGCGAAAATACATTATTTCATAATATTTTATAAGTTTTTAATTATCACCCTTCTGTTAAGGCATTTATTTACATAAATGACACCAACTAAGTCTATTATATACTGAAAATATGAGAATTATAAGAAAATAAACTAAATAACTCTTATACCTTAAATATAAGAGTAATTCTAGTCTTATATTTTAAGTATATAATTTCTTTAAAAAATGGGGATTTAATGTGAGAAAATTACTCTCATATCTAAAGTATAAGAGAAGAACTAGTCTTATACTTTCGGTATAAGAGTTAATATTAAAAATATATTAGAACAACTTGATTAATGTTTCACAACATTTAATAATAGAAGTATCATTCTTGCCAAAATAAATGTCAGCAATTAAAACTTTCCAATCAATTAATGAAATTCTTGATTATTCACAAAAACATTAAATTTGTAAAATAAATATCATTTTACATTAAAAAACATGATTAATTAGGTCTTATAATTTGTATCAAAGTCTTGTAAATTCTTATTAAACATGTAAATTGTCTCATATCAGACTCATGAGAGCCATTTACAAAGGTCTCATATCCGACTCATGAGTCTCTTAAATGTCTCATAAGTGATTTTTTAAGTCTTATAATTTGTATCAAAGTCTTGTAAATTCTTATGAGACATGTAAATTGTCTCATACCAGACTCATAAGTCTATTTACAAAGATCTCATACCAGACCCATGAGTCTCTCAAAGGTCTCATAAGTGCATTTTTTAGGTCTTATAATTTCTATCAAAGTCTTGTAAATTCTTATGAGACATGTAAAAAAGTCTCATATAAGACTTATGAGGGTCTATTTACAAGGTCTCATAGCAGACTCATGAGTCTCTCAAAGGTCTCATAAGTGTATTTTTTAGGTCTTATAATTTGTATCAAAGTCTTTGTAAATTCTTATGAGACATGTAAAAATGTCTCATATAAGACTTATGAGGGTCTATTTACAAGGTCTCATAGCAGACTCATGAGTCTCTCAAAAGGTCTTATAAGTGCAAATAATGACAATTTGGTAATAAGGACTTAAATAGTATCATTTTATATAAATAGTTTACTGGAGGGTGCTAGTAAAAAAAAATTAAAATTAAAATTCGATATTGCACAAAATTATAATTTAATTTATCTTTGGGTCTTTTATATTTTTTTTCTAATAAAATATTTAAATACTTTATATATATTTTTTAAAATCTTGTTTTTCGTTTTTTTTTTTTTTTTTTTTAACAAAAAGTTGATGTTTTGGGAATAATCAAAAATTTTATAAATTGATTTAGAATCTTGTTTTTTCTTCACTTAGTTTCATTTAGGCGCAATAGTAATAGAATATATTGCAAATTTTGTATCAAACAGTAGGCTGGTGTAGTGGTTAAGTTGTTAGTTTTCACAATAAGTCATGGGTTCAATTCCCATACCCAACATTTTAATTTTGCATCCAAGAGTTGGACTGGGCTGGGCATGGGCGGGCAGGCATGGGCATGGACGGGCGGGCTGTGTATGGGCGGGCTGGGCTGGGCAGGGCATGGGCAGGGCTGGGGCGGGTTGTGGGCTGTGGTGGGTTTAAATGGGATTTTGATCTGACCTTGGGTTTTTATGGCATTTGGATCTCACCCAGGGGGCCTAGAGTCCAAAGCCCAATTATTTATTGTTAGATATTTATTTTTGGCACCCCCTCTCCATGCCTGAATGCATGTCCAATTGTAAAGAATTTTGTGTCTTAACAAATGTAGAAAGTCATATTTGTAGAACAATTTGAACCGCAGTACATTGATACTCCATACGTCCCGTTCGAATTAGGTGATTTTGTCATTGTCCTACTAGAAATAGAACAACTCAAAATGAAAATGTTTTTATCTATTGAACCCAATTTCACATTCACAACAAATTTTCACTTATTATTCTCTACTCCACTTCCTCTATTCTACTTCACTTTTTATACTCACAAATTTTCCTTAATCTGACGGAGGGAGTATTCATCAGCATAAAAGTTGACGGTTATTGTTGAGAAGGTTGAATTAAATACAAAAGTGGGTCCTTTACGTTTACTCACAACACGATAGATGCTCATTTTTGCCCATTTCTTATTTCCGGCATATTTTTACCCTTAACATAGTTGCATAAGAAGACATTTGCCTATTACTAATTCTTTCTGTTGAAGTTTGATAGTGTATGCATGGGTGGGTGCATTTATATCCTGTAGTTGGACAGCCCGTTGATATACCTCAATGATTCTACATTTGCCGCTCTGTTTTCTATTACAAGGAGATGTCAGATATATGGCCGATGAGCCTTTGGCTCAATCGCATAGCCTTGGCTTCCCTTTGTAATGTCAAGAGTTCGAACCCTCTCTACTTGTATTCGGAAAAGTTGTAATTTGGAAAATCTTATACTTCCTCCGTCTCTAGTTAGTGTGGACCAAAATTTTGGGAACACAAATTAAGAAAAAGTAAGAGAGAGAAATAGTGGGAGGGGGTGTTTGTGAGTATGAAAAATTAAATAGGAGAGAGAATGAGTGAGAGGAATACTAAATAGATTGGTGTTTGTGAATTGTGAGTGTTAAAAGTAAAGTAGGAGAGAGAATGAGTGGGAGAAATAGTAAAGATTCCTTGCTATTTTGGGGGTAGTCCACACTAACCTGAGACAGACGAAAAGGAAAGAAGTCCAAACTAACCTGAGTCGGAGGGAGTATATATATATATTAAAGTTGGTGAAGAGAGATATGGTGTTGCCATGTGGACAAGTCATGGGGAAAGGAAGCATTTGGTGATGCCACATCAATTTCACCCTAATAAATAAGTGACTTTTCATTTTTTTTCTATTAGCTAATAGTATTAGATAATAGTATTAGTTACTATATGGGGTAACTATTATAATAAATAATACTTACAATAGTAATAGTTACTATAATAGTTAACTATTACTTATAATAGTAATAATTACTATAATAGTTACTAGGAAAAAATACAAAAAAGTATCTCAATTGGCCACTTTGTGCATGTTTAGTAACTTATGTCATTTTTGGTGCAATAGAAGTACCTCAACTGATATTTTGTGCAATGTAAGTCACTAAACACTAACTCCATCCATTTTCCCGTTAAATATTAATGTGTGAATTTTCTTAAAAGGTACTTCCTCTGTCCTAAATGAGTGTCCAAATTCCATTTTAAGGGACACTGAAAATCTCAATTTTTTGAACAATTTGGTAACAACGATTCATATATAATCTTGTAATCTCCTTTCCAAACCTTTAGTTTTGTACGTATAAAGAAACCGGTGAAAAATTTTTCGAAAAAAAACGTTTAGGGAGAAAGTTATGTTAAAAAAAAACACTCATTTAGGGACAAAGATTTTTTGAAAATTGACACTCATTTAGGGACAGAGGGAGTATAAAGGTCTAAAAAAACAAAAACCTCCACCAATTCTTTAACCCCCCTAATCTTCTTTACACCCATCGTCTTCTTCCTTGGTAAAAAGAAAAACCCTCCCCAAATTCTTTACAATCCTTTTTTTTTTTTTTTTTTTTTTTTTTTTTTTTTTCCATCTACAAAATCTACAAAGGCTGCAATAACAATACAAACAAGGAAGAAGATAAGGGGTGTAATGTTTTACCTCTCAACCTAATCTGCTCCATGACTGAAAAAAAAACCTACCTCTTTATATGATCCCCTTCCCTCCCGCCGGACACACTGAAATTTCCCCCACCCCACGGCCACAACCAACCTCGCCACTACCTCTCCTCCCATCTACATCAGTAGCGCAACTCCCTCTCTCCTCCACCCTACTCCACGACGCTACCTCTCATGGCGTCTCCCCTCCATTTCACACCCGCTACCGTTTCAGACAATACTTGTAATAACCGGTTAAAATTTTTTTTATTTATTTTAAATTTCGGTTTTTTTTTCTAATTTAATTAAACGATAATTAGAGTTATAAAATAATGGAAGGAAGTGGGCCAAAGAATTAGATGGGCCGAAATTTATATGAGTAAACCCAACCCAATTAAGAATCAATCCAAGTATAAATTAATGAGTTAGTCAAAGTAGGAAATTCTTATTATCACAAACTCAAAAAAAAAAAAAAAAAAAAAAAAGAAACAAACCCTAGAAACCCTAGCATAGCCGCCGGCCAAGGGAGGAGAAGAGGGAGGAAATTTTCGAGTTTTTGGAAGATCAATCCAATCATTCTCAAGGTAATATCAAACCTCATATTCTAAAATTTATTTCGTTTGATTGGATGATTAAAACATAAACTATGCATGATTTAAGAAAATAAATATTATGATTGCATGCTAGTTATTTAGGATGAGAAGTTAATTATTAAAATCCTAAATGATTAAGGTGTTGGTTATATGATGATCTTTATATTAGTATTGGTCTTAAGTTGATCTTATAACCATGAGTTTAATGGAATACTATTATTCAATGTATGGGGATTAGACCAATATGAAATTGAGGTTATTAGGGTTTAACAAAAAAGGGAAGAAAATATGAATTCCACCATAGTAGCATTCGGCCGAATGGCCTTGATCAACTAGAAAATTGTTTTGGTGGTTTTAATGATTTTTATTGTTAAGTTATGAATAAATTGATGTTAGGAAGTACAATGGAAAATTAGATCAAGAAAAATTGATTAAATCAATGATTTTGGAACATATATGTCTCGGCAATGGTGATAATTATGGGTGTTGAATTCGGGTTGTAAAAATTAAGAATTGGAACGGAAAGTTAGTGTTTTCGTTAAGTTTCTAATGGAAAGAAACAAAATCGTTAAAGGATTGTTAACAAGTTAGAAAAGTAACTTGAGAAAATAGAATAAGCACTTGGAAGACCTTGAAGGTTAAAAAGATAACGAGAAAGGAAAAGATTAGAAGTTTCAGTTAGTTTCCTAACGGAAAAGGACTAAACTGAAAAGAATTAAAGTTAAAAGGAATAAAAAGGAAACTTTTAAAGTTAGAGGGGCCTAAGTGACTGAAAAGAGAAACTTAGGGGACCTTATTAACAGAACCAAAGTCCAAGGACCTTTCAGTAATTAAAAGAAAGTGGAAGGACTAATCTGCAATTAATCCAAAGTAGAAGGACTAAATTGCAATCGAATTAAAGTTGAAGGACTAATTTACAATTAATCCAAGGTTGAAGGACTAAATTGTAATTGAACTAAAGTTGAAGGACTAAATTGCAATTAACCTAAAGTTGAAGGACCAATTTGCAATTAACCCAAAGTTGAGGGACCAAATTGTAATTAACCCAAAGTTAGGGACTTAATTGCAATAATATCAAAGTTAAAGGACTGACTAGTAAATCAAGTCAGAAACTTAAACGTAAAGAAAGAAGTAACGAAGTAAAGAAGTTAAAACGCATCTCTCAGTTAACTAAGTAGAAATAGTTAACAATGTAGAGAGTACTAAAGTAAATTACTCCGTGCCTTGTAGATTTGCACAGAGAGGAGATTGCGAGGAAAAGCAATTCAGGTAAGGGATTACGTTCCTTACAGTATTTGAACTCCTGTTTATTGGAATTCGGTATTTCTTTCTAAAGTTAGCTATCAGTATGGCATGATAGTATTTGAATGAACTCTGCGTTATTGAACGTTCCTTGAAAGAATCTATACTTAGTGATGTCCCCATCGATCTACTAAGTATCGAAGTTTGAAACTTGTATCACATACTTGTACCATGGTATGTTCTAATTTTAACTTGTAAGTTAATCGCTTACTCGTTAAGGCATTTAATTTTAACTTGTAAGTTAATCGCTTACTCGTTAAGGCATTTAATTTTAACTTGTAAGTTAATCGCTTACTCGTTAAGGCATTTAATTTTAACTTGTAGTTAATCGCTTACTCGTTAAGGCATCCAATGTCCAGTTAGAAAAGACATTGAAGGACAGTCCAGTTAGAAAAGACTCGTCCTTAAACTAGGGATTGCATGAGTGATCACATGCCTTCTCTCAGGAATTGTCTGATTACAAGGATGATTCTAGACCCCGAGCATATGTGTGTGGATACCATATATGTTACGACCCACACTATTGGCTGAAGAAGCTAGGTGTACCAATTGTACCTTTGGCATTGAGGTTATAATGTACGTTACCAAGGAATTGACGGAAACTTGAATAAATCCCTTTGGATTGTAGTGCCATAATCCTTTGAAAGTGAAATCTTAAAAGTAATAAGACTGTATTGTTCTGCAGCCTTGAATCCAAAAGTAACTGAACCTATCTTTGTAAAGTTATTCATAGTATTCGTTCTGGTCGTCTCTCCTTAGTAACCGGAGAGGCCACGTATGAACTTACTGAGCATTCGTTCGCTCATCCCTTCTCTATAAATTTTGTTTTCAGGATTTAAGTAGAAGGACAAGACAAGGAAAGTAGCCGTGGGAAGACGGTGGATTGAAGATTCTTAATTTAGTAGTTTTAAGTACGTTTATTTATTTGATGTAAGTTGAAGTACATTGAAGGTTAAGGTTGTTGCCTACCAAGACATGTTTAAGTTACGCTTCCGCTATTGTTTTGAATTTATGGTTAATTAAGGGGCTGTTGTGAACCCTAAATTGAAGTATTTATTATTGTTATTTATTGATATTAAATGCCATTAAATGCTCAAGATACTTATAAGAAAATTCGGGTGTTACAGTTGGTATCAGAGCAATGGCTTTAGGTCTTATGGGAGAAAACTGAAAGTTAGGACTAATGGGAGAACTTAGTACTTAACTTGAATAAGATCTTACTTGAGGAAGTTCAAGTGACAAAGTCTAACTCTAGGAATGATACTAAGAGTGTGCATAAAGTATGAATATACTTGGAGAAATAGGAACCTCTTCATTGTATGTCTATTTATATTCTATTAATATGTTATAATGGAATCTTGGGGTTAGTACTAATTAAGTTTACTATTGGTGTGTGTAGGACCATGCCGAGGAGACCCATGAAGTCAGTAGGTACAGTGCTACTCTAAGGGAAGAAATAGAAGCTAAAGGGGAGATTATTAAGCAGCTAACTAAGGAACTTCGCTCAGCAAAAGAGAGCTTAGGAAGGAGACTCGAGGAGTCGACAGCTTACAGAATGTCATCAAGAACGCGATGAGGACATAATGTATGTGGAGGGAAAGTTAGCAGTACAACTGAAGAAGGTCACCAGCCTAGAAAGCCATGTGGTTAGAGCTAACCGCGAATGGAATCGAATCAGTGTGCAACTGGTGGATGAGATAGAACAAAATAATGAACTGAAAAAGAAGATAGATGAACAAGAAGCTTATGAGGAAGAGCTTAGGACTTCAGGCTATCAGATTTGGGCTGAGAAGTTAGAATTGCAAGAAAAATATGACCAACTTGCAGCAGAACATGCACACTGTGGGAAGTGATGCAATTAGTGACAGATAGTTATAAGAATAGATTCTTTTACTTTATTATTAGTGGAGTAATACAGTTAGAGAATTTCTTATGTTAAAGTTGAATTTTGGGTGTATTTGAGATGTTTAAATCTCATACCTTAGTTGAATAAAGTTAATTATTTAATTTAAATACCCAAAAGTTTGAATTTACTATTGTTGTGTAAACAAAAGTTAACTTGTCGAGAAAAGACAAGGGAAAGCATCGGAGTGATTTGAAATAATCTCCGTAACCATGGTACGAAGTAAGACGACCATTGGAATAAGTTAAAGCTAGTTAAGTAAAAAACTAGTGAAGTAAAGAATAATAAAGCAACCAAGTAAAACGGTTGTAAATTATGAAGTATGAAAAACTCCTGAACCGGAGAAGAAAGGTTAAGTAAAACTAACCACATCTGAATCATGGTCTAGTACAAAAGACCTACGAACATGAATCAAAACTAACAAGTACCCGTTAGTAAAAGAATAAGTTAAAGTATACATGAATACTGCACGTATTTTGTAGTGATGAATATTGCTAGAGCACGAACCTGTTCTAAAGTAAAGATAAATCTGCAGATGAATACCAGAAGCGGAAATAACAGGAACGGTGAGGGGAATGACAACACCGGTAATGCGGGAGGACAGTTGGATCCGGCCCTGGTAAACCTGTTGCAGACACTATCGCAGACAGTAGCTGGGATAGGTCAAACTGTTGCTGGAATTGCTCAACCACCACCACAAGCTCCATTACGTGATCCGTTGGAGCTATTTCAAAGGAGGAATCCGGACTCATTCTCGGACACTGCTAAAGAAAAACCTGAGGACTGGATTAAGAGCACCGAAAGAATATTCGAGACTCTGAACTGTACTGAGGAGCAGAAGGTAGTATTTGCGACCTTTATGTTGAAAGGTAAGGCTCAGACATGGTGGAAGCGGAAAAGCGAGCTGCTGTGGCTCGTGGTGATGCAGCCTTTACTTGGACCAGATTTAAGGCTATTTTCAACGAAAATTATTATCCTGCAAGCACGAGGAATGCTAAGATAACGGAATTCCTGACTTTGGTACAAGGGAGTATGACTGTAGCGGAGTATGGTGAGAAGTTCACTGACTTACTAGAATTTGCGCCAAGATTCTTCGATACTGAAGAACAGAAGGCAAGAAAGTTTGAAGCGGGATTAAGTGATAGAGTTCGTTACAGAATCACGCCGTTGGCTTTGCCTACGTACTCAGCGGTGTTGGATAGGGCCAAGATAGTAGAACGAGAGTCGGATAACTACCGTAACCGACGGGAAGAGAAAGGCAAGGCAGTGGCTGAAAGTCGGAAGGAAACAAGGGTGGTAAGGACCACAACAATAATAAGAGGAAAGCTGTGGATGACAGTCGAGATAAGGGCAGTCATGGGAACAAACACTCCAACAACGGCCAGGGTGGAAATGGTCGGAACTTTAATGACAACAAGCGTGAGTGGAATAAGGGCAAGGGCCAGGTTTCACCAGTTATGATAAATGTACCGTTTGTGATGGAGCGCATAAGTCAGAGGTTTGCTGGTATAAGGAACGGCAGTGTTACAACTGTAAGAAGGTGGGACACCCAAAATGGAAATGCCCAGAACCTAAGAAGGATGAACCGGCTGCGGGAAATAAAGACAACAAGGGAGGAGAATGGTGGAGGCCGTGGTAGGGTGTACACCATGACCGCAAAAGCAGCTGGAATTAATGCCGACCTTGTAGCAGGTACACTACAATTAAATTCCCGTGATGTTTATGTGTTAGTAGATACTGGCGCTACTCATTCAGTAGTTAGTAATGTTGTGGCAAAGAAGTTAAAACTACACCCAGAGAAATTAGAGGTACCTTTAGTAATAGATACACCTACTAAAGACGCTATCCCCATTACTACCTCTTATAGAAACTGTACTTTAGGGATAGGAGGCACGAGCGTAAATATCGACCTCATTGAACTAGACATGTCAGAATTCGACATAATCCTGGGAATGGATTGGTTGGCTTTGCATCAAGCCAAAGTGGACTGTCAAGAGAAAACAATGACGTTCCTAGGAGAGGAAGGTAAAGAGTACAGATTTGTGGGTTCAAGGCCGAGGAAGAGGATAGGCTTAATCTCGGTGATGAAGGCCCGTAGAATGTTGAGAAAAGGATGTGTAGGATTTCTGGCACACATAGGTGAAACAGAAGAAAAAGGAGTAACGTTAGAGTCGCTTGAAGTCGTGAATGAATTTCAAGACGTATTTCCGGAGGATTTACCTGGTATACCACCAGTGAGGAAGTAGAGTTTTCCATTGACTTAGTACCAGAAACCACACCTATTTCGAGAGCACCGTACAGGATGGCTCCAACAGAGTTGAAAGAACTAAAGGAGCAGTTACAAGAATTGTTAGACAAGGGATTGATTAGCCGAGTGTATCACCATGGGGTGCACGGTACTATTTGTGAAGAAGAAAGATGGATCTATCTATGAGACTGGTAGACTTAGAGAATTGAATAAAGTGACGGTTAGGAACCATACCCGTTACCGAGAATTGATGATCTGTTTGATCAATTGAGGGGAGCATGTTACTTTTCAAAGATTGATCTTAGATCCGGATACCATCAGCTGAGAGTTAAGGATGTGGACGTGGCGAAGACAGCGTTTAGGACAAGGTATGGGCATTATGAGTTTGTCGTGATGCCATTTGGGTTAACAAACGCACCAGCCGCATTCATGGAATTGATGAATAGAATATTTCAGAATACTTAGACAAATGCGTGATAGTATTCATTGACGATATATGGTGTACTCGAAGACAAAGGAGGAGCATGCTGAACATTTGAGGATAGTGCTAGAGATTTTGAGGAGACAGAAATTGTATGCGAAATTTAAGAAATGCGAATTCTGGTTGGAGAAAGTAGCATTTCTGGGGCACGTAGTGTCGAAAGAAGGAATTTCTGTGGATCCGACGAAGGTAGAAGCAATAATGGATTGGGAAAGGCCTACTACAGTAACCGAAATAAGAAGTTTCTTGGTTTAGCTGGTTACTATAGAAGGTTCGTAGAGGGATTTTCTAAGTTATCTGGACCATTGACGAAGCTGACGCAGAAGGCAGCTAAGTTTGTTTGGTCAGAGGAATGTGAACGAAGTTTCAAGAGTTAAAGAATAGACTGGTATCTGCACCAGTATTAACACTACCGACAGGGACGGAAGGTTTTGTTATCTACAGTGATGCGTCGTTGAAGGGACTAGGCTGTGTACTGATGCAAAATGAGAAGGTGATAGCTTATGCATCCAGGCAGTTGAAAGTGCATGAAAGGAACTACCCGACCCATGATCTGGATTAGCAGCAGTAGTGTTTGCCTTGAAAATTTGGAGACATTATCTGTATGGCGTGAAATGCCGAATTTTTACGGATCATAAGAGCCTCAAATACATCTTCACGCAGAAGGAATTGAATATGAGACAACGGAGGTGGTTAGAACTTCTCAAGGATTACGACTGTGAAATATTGTATCATCCTGGGAAGGCCAACAAGGTGGCAGATGCCTTGAGTAGGAAGAATCACGGAATGTTGGCGACGTTGATCTCTAAGGGGGTAAGCATATGGAAGGATGTCAAGGAGATGAACTTAATAGTAAAAGTAAATGGATATTTGGCTCGACTGACGTTACAACCTGCATTGTTGGGCAGAATTAAAGAGGCACAAGAATTAGACGAGGAGAGAGAAACCCTAATCGGAAAGGGCAAGCAAAAGATCTTCATATGGGCGAAGATGGAATTCTGAGATACCAAAAGAGAGTGTGGGTGCCAAGCAATGACGAAATCAAGAGAGAGATACTGAGAGAAGCTCATTGCTCGAAGTTCTCTGTACATCCGGGAAGTACTAAAATGTATAGGGATTTAAAGGAAGCATATTGGTGGAATAATATGAAGAATGACGTGGCAGAGTATGTACATAGATGTCTGACGTGTCAACAAGTCAAGAGTGAACATCAGAAGCCAGCAGGGTTACTACAATCATTACCAATTCCCGAATGGAAGTGGGAGAATATTGCTATGGATTTCGTAAGTGGGTTGCCAAAGACGGTAGGGAAGTATGATGCTATATGGGTTATAGTAGATCGATTGACTAAGTCAGCACATTTCTGGCAATCAAGAAGACTGATTCGTTGGAGAAGTTGGCCAAGTTGTACATCGACGAGATAGTAAGGTTACATGGGATCCCGGTCACAATGTGTCTGATCGAGATGCTAGGTTCACTTCGAAGTTCTGGAACAGCCTACAAGAAGCATTGGGAACAGAGTTGACCATGAGTACGGCGTTTCACCCACAGACAGATGGGCAGTCGGAAAGGACTATCCAGACATTGGAAGATATGCTGAGGGCTACTTCGTTAGATTGGCCAAACGCATGGGACGAACACTTACCGTTAGTAGAATTCGCATACAACAACAGCTTTCACGTAAGCATTGGGATGGCTCCATATGAAGCGTTGTATGGGAGGAAGTGTAGATCACCGGCGTGTTGGGATGAAGTCGGTGAGAGGAAGTTAAGTGGACCGGAACTCATACAAGTCACGGCGGATAAAGTACAACAGATCCGGAAGTGGCTACAGACTGCACAGAGTAGGCAGAAATCTTACGCAGACAACAGAAGGCGAGAACTGGAATTTCATCCAGGGGATCGAGTATTCCTAAAGATATCGCCTACGAAGGGAGTTATGCGTTTTGGGATTAAGGGAAAGTTAAGTCCACGATATGTGGGACCGTTCGAAATTCTTGATAAGATCGGGGAAGTGGCTTATCGATTGGCGTTACCGCCGGTATTAGCTGGAGTGCATAATGTGTTCCATGTCTCCATGCTAAGGAAGTATATTCATGATCCGAGTCATGTGATTGAATACAAGCAGTTAAGAGTTCGGGCAGATTTGACGTACGATGAACGACCAATCAAGATCGTCGACAGAAAAGACGAGGTCATAAGAAAGCGTACGGTTCCCTATGTAAAAGTGCAATGGAGCAATCACTCGGAAAGAGAAGCGACATGGGAACAAGAAAGTGAAATGCGCGAATTGTACCCGGACATCTTCTCGGAGTAAGAATTGTCAAAGTTTGAGGACAAACTTCTTTTAAGGGGGTAAGAATGTAATAACCGGTTAAAATTTTTTTATTTATTTTAAATTTCGGTTTTTTTTTCTAATTTAATTAAACGATAATTAGAGTTATAAAATAATGGAAGGAAGTGGGCCCAAAGAATTAGATGGGCCGAAATTTATATTAGTAAACCCAACCCAATTAAGAATCAATCCAAGTATAAATTAATGAGTTAGTCAAAGTAGGAAATTCTTATTATCACAAACTCAAAAAAAAAAAAAAAAAAAAAAGAAACAAACCCTAGAAACCCTAGCATAGCCGCCGGCCAAGGGAGGAGAGAGGGAGGAATTTTCGCAGTTTTTGGAAGATCAATCCAATCATTCTCAAGGTAATATCAAACCTCATATTCTAAAATTTATTTCGTTTGATTTGGATGATTAAAACATAAACTATGCATGAGTAGAAAATAAATATTATGATTGCATGCTAGTTAATTTAGGATGAGAAGTTAATTATTAAAATCCTAAAGATTAAGGTGTTGGTTATATGATGATCTTTATATTAGTATTGGTCTTAAGTTGATCTTATAACCATGAGTTTAATGGAATACTATTATTCAATGTATTGGGGATTAGACCAATATGAAATGAGGTTATTAGGGTTTAACAAAAAAGGGAAGAAAATATGGAATTCCACCATAGTAGCATTCGGCCGAATGGCCTTGATCAACTAGAAAATTGTTTTGGTTGGTTTAATGATTTTTATGTTAAGTTATGAATAAATTGATGTTTGGAAGTACAATGGAAAAATTAGATCAAGAAAAAATTGATTAAATCAAGGATTTTGGAACATATATGTCTCGGCAATGGTGATAATTATGGTGTTGAATTCGGGTTTGTAAAAATTAAGAATTGGAACGGAAAGTTAGTGTTTTCGTTAAGTTTCTAATGGAAAGAAAACAAAATCGTTAAAAGGATTGTTAACAAGTTAGAAAAGTAACTTGAGAAAATAGAATAAGCACTTGGAAGACCTTGAAGGTAAAAAGATAACGAGAAAAGAAAAGATTAGAAGTTTCAGTTAGTTTCCTAACGGAAAAGGACTAAACTGAAAAGAATTAAAGTTAAAAGGAATAAAAAGGAAACTTTTAAAGTTAGAGGGGCCTAAGTGACGAAAAGAGAAACTTAGGGGACCTTATTAACAGAACCAAAGTCCAAGGACCTTTCAGTAATTAAAAGAAAGTGGAAGGACTAATCTGCAATTAATCCAAAGTAGAAGGACTAAATTGCAATCGAATAAAGTTGAAGGACTAATTTACAATTAATCCAAGGTTGAAGGACTAAATTGTAATTGAACTAAAGTTGAAGGACTAAATTGCAATTAACCTAAAGTTGAAGGACCAATTGCAATTAACCCAAAGTTGAGGGACCAAATTGTAATTAACCCAAAGTTAGGGACTTAATTGCAATAATATCAAAGTTAAAGGACTGACTAGTAAATCAAAGTCAGAAACTTAAACGTAAAAGAAAGAAGTAACGAAGTAAAGAAGTTAAAACGCATCTCTCAGTTAACTAAGTAGAAATAGTTAACAATGTAGAGAGTACTAAAGTAAATTACTCCGTGCCTTGTAGATTTGCACAGAGAGGAGATTGCGAGGAAAAGCAATTCAGGTAAGGGATTACGTTCCTTACAGTATTTGAACTCCTGTTTATTGGAATTCGGTATTTCTTTCTAAAGTTAGCTATCAGTATGGCATGATAGTATTTGAATGAACTCTGCGTTATTGAACGTTCCTTGAAAGAATCTATACTTAGTGATGTCCCCATCGATCTACTAAGTATCGAAGTTTGAAACTTGTATCACATACTTGTACCATGGTATGTTCTAATTTTAAATTGTAAGTTAATCGCTTACTCGTTAAGGCATAATTTTAACTTGTAAGTTAATCGCTTACCGTTAAGGCATTTAATTTTAACTTGTAAGTTAATCGCTTACTCGTTAAGGCATCCAATGTCCAGTTAGAAAAGACATTGAAGGACAGTCCAGTTAGAAAAGACTCGTCCTTAAACTAGGGATTGCATGAGTGATCACATGCCTTCTCTCAGGAATTGTCTGATTACAAGGATGATTCTAGACCCCGAGCATATGTGTGTGGATACCATATATGTTACGACCCACACTATTGGCTGAAGAAGCTAGGTGTACCAATTGTACCTTTGGCATTGAGGTTATAATGTACGTTACCAAGGAATTGACGGAAACTTGAATAAATCCCTTGGATTGTAGTGCCATAATCCTTTGAAAGTGAAAATCTTAAAAGTAATAAGACTGTATTGTTCTGCAGCCTTGAATCCAAAAGTAACTGAACCTATCTTTGTAAAGTTATTCATAGTATTCGTTCTGGTCGTCTCTCCTAGTAAACGGAGAGGCCACGTATGAACTTACTGAGCATCGTTCGCTCACCTTCTCTATAAATTTTGTTTTCAGGATTTAAGTAGAAGGACAAGACAAGGAAAGTAGCCGTGGAAGACGGTGGATTGAAGATTCTTAATTTAGTAGTTTTAAGTACGTTATTTATTTGATGTAAGTTGAAGTACATTGAAGGTTAAGGTTGTTGCCTACCAAGACATGTTTAAGTTACGCTTCCGCTATTGTTTTGAATTTATGGTTAATTAAGGGGCTGTTGTGAACCCTAAATTGAAGTATTATTATTGTTATTTATGATATTAAATGCCATTAAATGCTCAAGATACATTAAGAAAATTCGGGGTGTTACAGTTGGTATCAGAGCAATGGCTTTAGGTCTTATGGGAGAAAACTGAAAGTTAGGACTTAATGGGAGAACTTAGTACTTAACTTGAATAAGATCTTACTTGAGGAAGTTCAAGTGACAAAGTCTAACTCTAGGAATGATACTAAGAGTGTGCATAAAGTATGAATATACTTGGAGAAATAGGAACCTCTTCATTGTATGTCTATTTATATTCTATTAATATGTTATAATGGAATCTTGGGGTTATGTACTAATTAAGTTTACTATTGGTGTGTGTAGGACCATGCCGAGGAGACCCATGAAGTCAGTAAGGTACAGTGCTACTCTAAGGGAAGAAATAGAAGCTAAAGAGGAGATTATTAAGCAGCTAACTAAGGAACTTCGCTCAGCCAAAAGAGAGCTTAGGAAGGAGACTCGAGGAGTCGACAGCTACAGAATGTCATCAAAGAACGCGATGAGGACATAATGTATGTGGAGGGAAA
>JAOWBW010001154.1:365947-418727 GCA_026119855.1 Campanula takesimana | reverse complement strand
AAACCCATTTTCCCTCTCGTCGAAATCTGTCTCATGTGTGACACCGTCTCACACAAGACTTCCTCACATAAATATTGTAATTTTAAATTATTAATTCAAAAGAAATCTTTTTAAAGATATCTTAGTCATATATTTTTAAGCAAGTATAATTAATTGATATTACACCCTTAATTGACAATAATACACATAGTGAAAACTCAAAGGAAAAACTTAAAGTGAAACTTTGTAATCCGTTGGATGAGTTTTTATCAGTGTGGTCCACAAAGATTTATTACAATCCAATGGATACAGAGTTTCACTATAAGTTTTCCCTTCGAGTTTTTATTGCACATATCATTGTCCATAATTATTAAATGCGTGTTTAATCTTAAAATGAATAATCATATTTATTCATGAATAAAATTTAAAATAGTTATTAATTGGCGTTGTAATCTTATTGATTGGTTTTGTGAGTTGTTTTGAACTTGAAAGAGTATGAAATACTCTTATATTTTATTTTGTATCTTTGTGATTCTGATTTATTTAGTGTATATATTTAGAGTTTAGTTATTTTAGGAATTAGTTGTAATTATTTAGGAATAGTTTAATTTGGGTTATTTATTATTTTTATGATTTATTTCACTAACATATTAATGTTTATCCTTGGAAAGTTGTTATGTATTTTAGGAGTGTATTTTAGGTGGACTCTCAAAAGGAAAGGTTGATTGGCCGATTTGAAGATCTCGTTTGATTGGAAGAAGCGGCCAAGTGAAACTATAAATCACAACTTCAATCCTCGTTGTTTCACACGGATTCACAGAGTATTTTGAGAGAAGTCTTTGTGTTCTTGAAGTTCTTATTCATCAAGACTTCAAGTGTTTTTTTAGTGTTTGGTTTATTTTAGGAGTCTAGAATAGTTTGATATTTTCGTTGTTTTTGTTTCTTTCATTGTCTTGTATTCTGCAAGACCTTTTTATTAATGAAAGTTTTACATCAAGTAATTCTTGCTGAAGTGTTTAAATCTCTGATTTAATTATTCCGGTGTGTTTCTGTGTTTTTTGAGTTTCTATCCGTTGACACTTGACAGGACAACTGTCTTGACACTTGTGAGCACAAATGTACTCACAAGTGGCTGTTTTCCAGAACAGTCCTAGCTGCTTATTTCTTTCAATTGGCACCCGAGCCTGATCTCGACATACTGAGATCGATCTTTGAAAGTAGCCATCATGGACTGTACTCATATTCGTAATAAGCCGCCTACACTAGATGGTTCAAACTATACCATTTGGAAGGCAAAGATGATCATGTACATTAAAAATATAGATCATCGTGCTTGGATCAGTATTCTTGTGGGATATACATCCCCTACTATGGAAGTAGTTGATCCAAAGCAAATCTCCTGCAACTAGTGAGGAAAAAAAAAAAAAAAAAAGTATCCCAAAACCTGAGCAAGATTGGAACACGGAACAAATTGCCCTTGCAAACTACAATTCAAAGGCAATGGATGCCATATCTGATCATGTTGATCACAATTTGTATCGGTTATTTTCTAACCATACCGTGGCCAAAACTGCTTGAGATATTTTACAACTCCATTGTGAAGGGTCTGATAGTGTCAAACAAACAAAATTGAGAAGATTAATGACAGATTTTGAAAATTTAAGAATGGGAAAAAATGAAACTATTCAAGACTATTATGCTAAACTCATGGATATTTTCAAATGAATCCTTTGCATTGGGAGAATCCATCTCTAATGCAAGGCTGGTAAGTAAAGTTTTAAGAACTCTCCCAGAAAAATTTAACATCAAAATCTCTGTCATTGAAGAAACTTGTGATACTCGGACCGTGTGTCTTGAAAAGGTTCTAAGTATTCTAAATACGTTTGAATTGAACCTTGAAGTGCAACAAACTAGCAAAGTAAATTCAATTGCTCTTACTAGTGCTCTTACTGTGTCCAAAGATCTTGTAGAATTATCAAAGGATATTGATGACTCAAACTTAGAGGAAAATGAATGTGACTCAATCACTCAAAAATTCAACAAAATGTTGAACAAAAAACGTCAACAAAGGTTTCCCAATAAGGTTACTGCTTCTTCCCCTAAGATTGAATCATTCAAGAAAGAAACAAGTAAGAACAAACTTTTTTCTGAAAACAAAAGATCTATTGAGTCCGTTCAGTATAGAGCATGTTTAGGATTTGGACACTATGCCAATGAGTGTGCTAACACACTCAAAAAGAGAGGGATGAGTTTTTCTGCAACTTTAAGTGATTCAGATGATGACGATCAGACAGCGAACCTGTCGTTTTTACGACCATCACAATCCTCCCTTTCTGACAGTGAATCTGATAGTGAGGATGTGCTGTCAACTGACGGCATAACTGACTACTAAGATGGTGCTAACATGTATTCCTGTTTTAACTCCATTTCTGCAGGTGAAACTGAGCAATCCAATCAGGAGGATGAAGATAGTACAACTTATGAAGATCTACACAATGCATATGTTGAGCTTCATGCAGATTGGTCCAAAAGAATGGAACAACTTAAGGTTTTTAGGCAGGTAAATGAAAAACTCACCTCTGACAATCTGAAATTAAAGGCTGAAAATGAGAGATTGTCGAGTGAAAGTGATACTCAAAAGGACTCCATAGCTAGGTTAAAAGTCATGCTTACCAAAAAAGACACTGAGTGTGAAAAGTATAAAAGTGATCTTAAAAAAGAAACTAACACTCTCACAAAGCTTAACAATGGTAAGGCTAAGTTAGATGAAGTTTTGAAAATGGGGAATCAAGGAAAATCAGGATTAGGCTATGGAAATCCAGTTTTTGTTAAGGAAGGTGAGGGCACTTCAAAAAACAATGAGAGATTTAATGCTAATCACGTGTCTCCTCACAAAAACAGAAGAAATAGAAAAATGAGATACGTGTGTCACCATTGTTTTGCCCCTAGACATATACGTCCATTTTGTTACAAGTTGAAACAGGAACTTGGCTTGGAAAAGAACAGCGGCCACCTGACAGGACAGTTGTGGCACAGCTGGAGACACAACTGCCTAGTCAACAGCAGCCTGCTCCAAAAGCCATATGGGTAAGAAAGGACACTCTAAAGTGTCAAGTGGTGTTTACCTCCTTCAAGAGAAGTGTGGAAGGAGCCTGGTACTTTGGCAGTGGCTGCTCCCGCCACATGACTGGCTCTCTTGAGCATTTCAAAGACTATGAAGCCTTTAAAGGTGGAAAAGTTAATTTTGGTGGAAGTGCTCAAGGTGAGGTAATTGGCAAATGTACGCTGAATGTTAATGGTTTGCCTAACTTGCATAATGTCTTGCATGTTGATGGGTTAAAGGCAAACCTAATTAGCATAAGCCAATTGTGTGATGATGATCTACATGTCAAGTTTGATAAGAAGATCTGTGAGGTCTTCGATGATTCAAACAGATGTGTTTTGAAAGGTGTAAGATCCTCTGATCATTTTTACAAGTTGGTTGAAAATCATTCATGTTTTAACTTAATTTTTGATAATGCTCCTGATCTTATTGTCAATTGTGTTGAGAATTGTACTGCAGGTTGCACTTGGGAGCCTGAACAGATTAATGATGAATCTGAACAGAATAGTACAAAAGAATTTGTAGATTTAACACTTGTGAGGTCAGTTGATAGATCATATGAACAGTCAACTGCCACGATAGATGGTAAGACATCAGCAGATTCCAGTTCAGATTCTGAAATCAATAAAGATCATGAAAGCAGAGGATCAGATGCTGCTGCAAAGATACAGGGAGATCATCTAACTTCCCAGGTCATTGGGGGAGTGGATGAAGGAATGAAAATAAGAGGAAAACGAATAAATTACCGGAAATTAGCCGGTTTGGTATGCATACAATCCGCGTACCATCAGGTAAGCTCTTGTTGTTTCGTTGCTAATTTTGAGCATGAGAATGAGTCAGAAACCTTAAAAGTTAATAATTTGATCATTGTCATGCAAGAGGAAGTGGTAAAATTTGAAAGGAAATATATTAGGTTCTTGGTTCGTAGGCCATCTAATGAATATATGGGAGTTGTTACTTGTTGTACTCAATTGTTGAGGGTGGACCAAATAATCAAGGATTATGATCTTAGAAGTGAAACCTTGACTGTATTTTTTGATAGCTTAAGTCCCCAGAATATTTCCAAACATCCGGTACAACATTTCCTAACAAAGCACATATATATTATGCATCATTTTATTAGATATATCGTTGATCAAAAAATCATTATTCTAGAACATGTAAGCACAACGAATCAACTTGCTGATATCTTTACCAAGGCTTTGGATTTTGAGATATTTTCTTCACTTAAGATGTCTCTCGAACTGTGTGATACTAGTTGACTGCACAAGTGTGCAGACAACTGACTGCATAACTGTATAATTTTATATTACAGTAAACACCAAAAATTAAAAAATGTAGATTGCATTCATCCTTGCACGAATGTCTCTTGTGATCACTTGGTCTTCTTTAGTTCCTTGACTCCGAGCTTTGACCCTTGAATGTGAGACCCGTCTTGACTCGATAATAAAATTATCTTGTTAATTCCTTGTGTTATCATGGAGTGGGCACTCAATCTAAGGTTGCGGGGAAAACAAGCTGCCTCCAATCTTTGAAGTTACTACTCATTTAGGCAATGTGCTGACGTGTATTCATACATAACTTGAGAATCAGTGTAACACTGTATTGTGAGAGTGAAAAGCTCTTCCCCGTAACTGATTCATAAGTCATAAGCCTTCAATGGGAGTGTTCTAGAGGCTGTATGATTGAAGGTAATTCTCATTGAATTCCTGTGAGTTGAAACCGAGTCATGGACTGGGTTGATCATACAATGTCACACCAAAATTGAGACAATCTTCACTTGTGTGTTTAGGCATAATTTTTCTAAGTCTTTTCTCCCTTGGTATTAACATCAGCAAATTGAATTGTTGTTCTTATGTGTTAAAGATTGATGTTTTCATGTGATTAACTATAATCTAATGGTGTGATGTTCAAGTTTCATTGTGCAGTTGGTGGAATTTATGGTACATTGTGGATAAATGGATTCAATTGAATTTGGCAACTTCTAATTTTGGGATGGACAATTTATCACAAAACATGGAAAAAGTTTGAATTTTAAAATCAAAATCCTTGTTTGTTTTGGAATTCAAATGGGTACTTCAAAGTCACTTGGTTCTCCCTACTCCTTGGCCTACCCCAGTTCTTAGGAAGAATCACTGTCCTCCCATGATATTTCCTCCATGTCAATTCTGGTTGTGCATTACGGTTTAGTATATCTCTTTTCTCATGTTTTCTAGATACTTTTCTCTCATCTCATCTTGTTCCTATTCTGCAAATGCACTCTCTCTAACATTTTTGCAGATATATCCGAGAATTCAGGAAAAACTCTGAGTGATTTTGACACAAAATAATTGTTTGTCGATGCTCTGATCAAGCTCAGGAATTTTTGTTGTTAAGCATCCAGCTGGTGCTAAGCAACTTGTTCGTGCAACTGTGCGAACAACTGGTCACTCAACTGGACAGTCAACTGGTAAGTCTGCTACTGTTTTAAGGGGTAAGTACAGCTCCTGCAGAACTCTCTGGTCTATAAAGGTATTTTTTTTGTTGGGGAGATTCAAATTTAGGGGGAGTGGAATATATTTACAATTTTCTTTCTTTGAGTTTGATGGTTCTTCTCAAAAAGGGGGAGAAAGATGTGGTCTTCATATTCAGGGGGAGAAAGATGTGTTCAAAAGATGCATTTAGGGGGAATAGAATCAAATGTACAAATTCAGAGGGAGAGATTATTGTTTTGGATATTTTGATTAGAACCACAAAGATAGGGGAGAATGAAAGAGTATGAAATACTCTTATATTTTATTTTGTATCGTTGTGATTCTCATTTATTTAGTGTATATATTTAGAGTTTAGTTATTTTAGGAATTAGTTGTAATTATTTAGGAATAGTTTAATTTGTGTTATTTATTATTTTTATGATTTATTTCACTAACATATTAATGTTTATCCTTGGAAAGTTGTTATGTATTTTAGGAGTGTATTTTAGGTGGACTCTCAAAAGGAAAGGTTGATTGGCCGATTTGAAGATCTCGTTTGATTGGAAGAAGCGGCCAAGTGAAACTATAAATCACAGCTTCAATCCTCATTGTTTCACACGGATTCACAGAATATTTTGAGAGAAGTCTTTGTGTTCTTAAAGTTCTTATTCATCAAGACTTCAAGTGTTTTTTAGTATTTGGTTTATTCTAGGAGTCTAGAATAGTTTGATCTTTTCATTGTTTTTGTTTCTTTCATTGTCTTGTATTCTGCAAGACCTTTTTATTAATGAAAGTTTTTCAGCAAGTAATTCTTGCTGAGGTGTTTAAATCTCTGTTTTAATTATTCCGCTGCGTTTCTTTGTTTTTTAAGTTTCTGTCCGTTGACACTACTTGACAGGACAACTGTCTTGACACTTGTGAGCACAACTGTACTCACAAGTGGCTGTTTTCCAGAACAGTCCTAGCTGCTTATTTCTTTCAGAACTCATTACCCACGTAATGTGTTGTTCTCTGTGGTGCCATATTAGTTTACACTTCTTAGTTAGTGACTAGCTTTGTTGTTTATTGCTTCCTTTGATCCTTCAGCAGGGGCCGACCCAGATCCAAAATCAAGGGATTCACAAATTAAATTACATAATAGCTTCAAAAAGTAATTTTTTTCTACATAATTACCTACATCGATTACAAGAAAGAAAAACATATTAAATTTGTCCCTTACGCGTTTTCATACTATGAAAACGTGTACTTACATCTTCATCTGTGATGTGACGCTAAATCATATCAAAAACCCTAAATAAAAAATCTAAATCAGTCAACAATAAAACCCTAAAGTGAAATCCTAAAAATTGAAACTTACAAGAAATCTAGAGTGGAGCGTGGAGGTGGACAGTGGGTGGTGGAGGCGGAACGCGGAAGGAGAAAGACGGAGTGCGAATCTTTTTTCCGTCGTCGGTTCTTTTTCTTTTCTTCTATCTGTCTCGCGCTATCGTTTTTTTCTTCCTAGTTCGCGTATTCTTTTCCTGTGTTCTGTACTTTTGGTTTACAAAAGGGGGTGGGCATAGATTGGGATGGGGGTGCACTTATGAATAAAACTATTTTTTTACTTGTGACGTGAAAAGGGGATTCACCGCCACACCCTACGGCAAACGTGGGTCCGCCCCTGTCTTTCAGCATTCTTAATCATTCTTTAGTTGATTAGTTCTTTTATTATATAATATTTTAAGGAAAATAATAATTATATGGAAGTTTTTATAAACAATTTTTTCATATTCTTAAAAAATAAATGTATTAGAATTGCATCATGTCAAGAATTCGGTGAAGAGGAGTATGATAATAGTTATGTGTTTATTCACTCTCAAGGATTTACAATGTCATAACTCACCTATTTATACACAAACCTAACAAATCAAATCAAATCAAATCAAATCAAATTCAAATTCTAATTCAAATATCTACAGACAGCGGTGAAGCCAGGAAATGGAGGAAGGGGGGAAGAAATTTGGAGCAAATGAATGATGAACTGGGGTTCGGGTGCAAGGCCCCCGAATATTGTTTCGAGTGTACTCTTGTATTAGTGCTTCCCAAAGATGGTAGTTACCCCTTCAAGTGAAACAATTATAAAAAAAATATCAATCTCTTCAAGTGGAACAGAGGTAGTAAAATACTTGGACAATTTACTCCAAGTAAGATTTGGGGATTAGTTGACAAGGTTGATGCTGCATTGCAAAAGTGGCTAGTAGAAGAAAAAATCATTGACACAAAAACAGCACCCCGAAAGTGTAGAGTATATTGGTGGCCCATGTAAAGTAAAACACCATCTTTGTTGGACCCGAGTGAACAACACCTTAAACTTGCAAAATACTCCATCCGTCTCAAAATATTGTTCACTTTTTATGTTAGAGCCAAATAACTTTTGGACAATAATTTTAGTTTAATTCAATTATCTTAATAAGATATACTCTCTCCGTCCCACCTGAATTAGGATTTTTGAGTTGGGCACGGGGATTAAGGAAAAAATGTTAGTGGAGTAGGTGTTGTGAGTATGAAAAGTAAAGTAGGAGAGAGAAAGTAGGGTAGAGAATAATGAGTAGAAAGTTATTGTGAGTGTGAATTTGGGTCTCATTAAATAAAACACTTCTATTTTTGAATTGTCCTAATTCGAATAGGACACCTAAAATAGAAATTTATCCTAATTCGAGTGGGACGGAGGAAGTAATATATGTTATTGATACACTATTATGAACACTAGCAGTAACAAGTTTTACACTTTTATTACGATAATTGAAAAAAATTAAAGCTATTCCTCAAAGTCCGTATTAACTTAAATAAAAGAAAGAATAATATTTGGGGACGCAATGAGTAAAATAAATTTTAGAAATAAAAAAGGCAGCTTACCAATAAAGTGGTCATCACAATAATGGCTCAAAAAAAAAAAAAAAACTCAAAACTCAAGGAGGGGTATTGCCCCTCCTTGCCCCCTAGTAGCTCCGCCCTTGTCTAGAGAATATCTACATAATATTTTCTTAAGATATGCACAATCTCCTTATTCCATTCAAATTGATCTCATGCATATCTTTGGTTCGATTTGATCTCGATCTCGCATATCTTTAACTTGGTCCGGCTCGATCTCGATCCATCTATTCTCCAACTCCCCCCCCTAAAGTTGGAATATCTACAATGTAGATACCAACTTGCAAAAATGACAATTAAAACGGGGATAATAGTAGTGGCAATGGCTGACAGTGGCAGATCAATGGGGGAGAGACAACGGTAGTTGAGAGGCGGAGCGGCGGAGTGGGATGGTGATGGAATGGTTAGGGATGGGTTTGGATTTCAACATTATAGGGAGGGGAAGAAGGGTTGAGGGTTAACTATATATGCTCGACACGTGATGACTTAACTGAAATTTCTTATATTTTCGCCAACAACACCCTTATTTGCTAGCATTTTCTAACTTCAGAACCTAACTCACCAAAATTGGAACATCAGACCCTTAACGAGGTTTCAAGAGACACTCAGCTTATGTGAAGGATGGGTTAGGTCAAATGATTTAATTTGTTTTGTAAACATATTTACTTTATTGATTCCTAAAACCTAACTTCATTAGTCATCCGTTACAGAGCTCCTAAAAAAAGACATGTCAATTAATCAAATCTAACAAAAAGACACGACTTTTCGTGAGATAGATAATGGAACCCCCACTTTCCATCATAAAGTTAACGGAATGACCACATTTCATTAGCTAAATAATAGTTAACGAGATAGGTTGTTTTGAACTGATCTTCAGTTAAAACTTGATCTTCAATTAAAACTTAAATGGATTTGTCATCTCAACCTTGTTTCAATGGATGGTCAAAAAATCATTATTTCTAGAAAATAACCTACTTAAAAAAAAATGGTAACATCGCACCATTGACACAAATAAACACAGAACTAGGGGTGTAAACAAGTCGAGCCGAGTCGAGCTATTGAGTTTTGAGCTCGACTTCGTTTATAAATTATCGAGTTCGAGTTTTTTTCGAGCTCGAGCCAAGTTTGATCGTTCGAGCTCGAATCGAATCGAGCCCAAGTTTAGTTCACCGAAGTCGTCGATTTGAAGTACTTCTATCGAAGACTGAAAAGACATTTTATCTTAGAGAAGATTGTCTATAACTATGACTACGAGTAGGGCTGTTATACGAACCGAGCTGGCTCGAGCTCGGCTCGTGAAAGCTCGAGCTCGGCTCGTGAAAGCTCGAGCTCGAGTGAGCTCGAGGTGTAGCTCGAGTTGAGCTCGAACCGATTGTCAAGCTCGTTTTTGTTATCGAGCCGACCGTGTTCGGCTCGTTTAGCTCGTTAAAAGCTCGAGTTCGGCTCGATAAGCTCATTAAAGTTGAATTTTTGTTTTCGAACGCTCGAACTCGGCTCGATAAGCTCGAATTCAGCTCGATAAGCTCGTTAAGACCATATCTTTCTTTAAAAAATGTCTAAGCTCGAGCTCGGCTCGTTAAAACTCGAGTTCGATATCGACTCGAGTTGTTCGCGAGCAGCTCTCGAGCTCGATTCAATTCGAGCTCGAACAAGCAAGTGGGCTCGAGCTCGATTCAACTTGAGCTCGAACAAGCAAGTGGGCTCGAGCTCGAGCTCGATAAAAGCTCGAACTCGATAAGTTTTAAACGAGCTCGAGCTCGACACCCCAAAGCTCGGCTCGACTCGAATCGGCTCGACTCGACTCGAATCGGCTCGGCTCGGCTCGGCTCGGCTACAGCCCCTATGAGCACTTGTACTACAAAATTCTTATGGCGAGAATTGTTTTGACACAAGACTTGACTCCCCTATTTTGCTGGTTCATTCTAGTTTCTGTCTTGTTAAAATATTTTAAGTTCATTTGTTATTTTGTTATCTCAAGAAAATTACTCCCTTTGTCCCAGAAAAATAGTTCACTTTAAATTTTTGACGGTCAACACATGTGAACTTTGACCAAAGATTATTATCAATCTAATCATCCCAATAAAAATTTAAAATTTGTCATTGATAAATCACTTGATGATTAATCAATCACAAGTTTAGAATTTCACAAGGATTGTTAGATTGACATTTATATTTAGTCAAAATTCACCATCAAAAGTCAAAAGTGGATCATCTTTCTGGAACAGAGGGAGTATTATGTTTTTCTACTCCTACCTACTAAAAATAACTGTCCAAATTTATTTGCTTTTAATAAAAAAATAGATATTAATTTTAAATTGCAGGGAGTATAATATTTCCTAACAAACAACAATAAAACATGTTTAAATGTCAACTAATTTCAAACATATGGACATTCATTTAGTACATTCGGTAACATTAAATTCAAACTGTGATTTTGATGTTGTATAACAAAATGACTATACTGTACAAAATCTCTTTATTTTTTTTTTCATATTTTAATATCATGACTTGGTATCAGTAAAATACCAACCACTACGTGCATAAAAAGATTGCACAAACTTGGGAAAATAGAGAAATAATTGAGGACATAAATAAAGATATTTATGACACATTCTTATTTCGTACTATTTCTTCACCTAACTTTTGCAATACTTTTTCGTGATAACGACTTTCTCTACCCTGTATCCAACTGTCACATACAAATATTGGCTTCTTTTTTTTTTTTTTTTTTTTTTGAGCAAACAAATATTGGCTTAAAACGTCTAAAACATTTCAATCAAAGAAAAAGTATACTCCCTCCGTGCCACTTGAATTAGGACAAATTTTTATTTTGGATGTCTCATTCGAATTAGGACAATCCAAAAATAGAAATGTTTTATTTAATGAGACTCACATTCACACTCACAACAACTTTTCACTCATTATTTTCTACCCCACTTCCTCTCTCATACTTTACTTTTCATACTCACAACACCCACTCCACTAACACTTTTTCTTTAATCCCCATGTCCAACCCAAAAATCCTAATTCAGGTGGGACGGAAGGAGTAAAGTAGTCCAGGTATTTAAATTTGATGCAGCATTAACTTAACACTATAAATGTCAAAATGTAGAGATTCTTCTAATAGAATATTCTAGAATTTTTTTTCAAAATATAGCTTTTTAAAAAGTTATGTACCAAACTAACATTCAAAAAGAGCTATATTTTGAAGAAAAAAATAATCAATATTCTAATATATTTGATGAATATAGTAATTTTATTTTATCCATTTTCCATTACAAATTTTACTACATGCATGATGTCTTCTAATAATTCAACTAATTTGATGATACCTATTATCTATTGAGTTTGGATTTAAGGGTATGATCATCATTTTAAACCTTCATCCCACCAATAGAGCTTGTATAAGTGACTATTGGTTTTTGTTTCGTCTTACTGATAAAATTAATTAAATGAAAGATTTACTTCCAAAAGAAACGGGCTAGTACAAATTTTATAAAAAAAAAATAAAGGAGTCAAAGTACACATAAAATAATGTATTTAACATATCTTTTACAAAATTTAAATGTATTCAAATTTCATTTTCCGAAGTTCAAGAGGGTCAGGTGTCCCCTTCCTTTTTACGTGACTTTACCATTAGTAGAAACATGTTTAAAAAATGTCAAGCTCATCCACTCTTCCGGTGACGGTTCTTCCGGTGACGGTTAAAGTGTATCCACTCTTCCGGTAACGGTTCTTCCGGTAACGGTTAAAGTGTAGGGTTTAAGCTGTAACAACAACGTTTATTTGGATGTTAAAATTAAGTTTATTCAAATATATGTATATGTGTGTGTATATATATATATATATATATATATATATATATATATATATATCAAATTCACATGTGAACATTATTATTACGAACTTATTCATTTATAGAGCTAAATTAAAAAATAAAAGAGATAAATAAAATTTAAAAATTTACTTTTTGCATGCATATTGTAAATTTAATAACCAAGATATATACAAAAATTTGTTTATCTCCAAAAAAAACTTTGATGATCTAAATAATATTCTCTTGCATATTGTAAAAATAAATTTATAAAATAAAAATATCTAATAAAAATAAAAGAGAAATAAATTTTAAAATGAACTTTTTTACTTGACCCGAAGGAGTAGTGCTTGTACATTTATAAATGAGTTGGTTGGGGAAACTAGTTCCTCTATAAATTATAAAAAATCCACTTTTTAACCCTTAAACCTTAAACACTAAACTCTAAACTCTAAACCCTAAACCTTAAACCCTAAACATTAACCCTTATAAAAACATGATTTTTTATAACTTATGGAGAAACTAGTTTCTCCCAAAATTTTCTCTTTATAAATTTTCTCTTTAGATATGCAAATAGGAGTATATACTCCCGCCATCTCAGCTCACTTGACACTTATTTTCATTTTGGTCTGTCCCAGCTCACTTGACACTTCCCAAAATAGTATACTTTTTATAATTTTATATTCACTCTACCCCACCACTCATTCTCTTTCTTCATTTTTCATCACTCAATTTATTCAACCAACACTACTATTTACCCCACGCATTCTCTCTCTTCATATTTTACCACATATTTTCTTTATTTTATTCTTTTTCCTTAGTTATTGTGCCTACCTCTTGAATATCAAGTGAGGTGGGACGGAGAGAGTATATAATTAGGGCTAGTCTCTTGTGACTGTGAGACGGATCCCACACGAATCGAGACTGGGCGGGCGGGCATGATTCATGGATTGTCCGTCTTACCCGTTAAACCGTCTCACAAGAGTTTTTGACATATAATTATACATAATTATATGCAAGTAAAAACTCTTGTTTCACTATATACTTCACAAAATAATTGTCAACTATATCAATCAACATACTCCCTCCGTCTCACTTCACTTGAGACTTATTTCCATTTTGGTCCGTCCCACTTCACTTGAGACTCCCTAAAATGGTAACCTTTTTATAATTTTATATTCAATCTACTACTCACTCATTCTCTCTCTTCATTTCCCACCACACAATCCATTAAACCAACCTACAACCTCACTCATTCCCTCTCTTTATTTTCTATCACACATTTTTTTTATTTTATTCTTTTTCCTTAGTTATTGTGCCCACCTCTTAGGCCTCAAGTGAGGTGGGGCGGAGGGAGTATATAACTTGGATATCATATACTCCCTCCGTCCCACCTCATTTGAGACTTATTTTCATTTTGGTCCGTCCCACCTCACTTGAGACTCCCCAAAATGGAATGCTTTTACACTCACAACACCAATCAAATCACTTTTCCTCTCACTCATTTTCTCTCATACTAGCGGGTAACCCGTGCTCTGCACGGGAAACCAATACTATGTCTTAAAAATTATTTTAACTATAGTTAACTAATATAGTAATCATCATTTTAACTAATACTATTAACAATAAAAATTAATCTATATGATTACTATTATTATAATAACTATTATATTTAATTAATACCATTGATAGTAATAGTTAATATATTTAATATATATATTAATAGCAATGATTAGTCTATATAATAATAATTATTAATATAATTATTATAATAAAATAATATTATTAATAGTAATAGTTAATTGATATAGTAACTATTATGATTATTAATATTAAAAATTAATAATCTAACTTATATAATAACTATTATAATTAACTAATACTAATAATAGTAATAGTTAATGTATGTAGCCTATTATAGTTAACCAATACTATTAATAGTAAAAAATAACTTATAAAGTAACTATTATGGTTAACTAATACTATTAATAGTAATAATTAACTATATAGTAACTATTATAGTTAACTAATACTATTAATAGTAATAGTTAACTAATATAGTAACTATTATAGTTAACTAATAATATTAATAGTAATAGTTAACTAATATAGTTAACTATAATAGTAACTATTACTAATAAGAGTAATAGTTAACTATAATGGTTAACTATTATAGTTAACTATTACTAATAATAGTAATAGTTACTATAATAGTTAACTATTATAGTTACCCTTTTTAGTAACTATTATTATTAGCTAATAGTATTAGCTAATGAAAAGAAAATGAAAAGTCACTTATTTATTAATATGTTGTTGATGTGGCTTCTCCAAATGCAAGCTTTCTCCATTGTTTGCCCACATGTCAATACCATAGCTCTTGTGGCCAACTTTAATATATATATATATAGATTTTACCTTTTACACTCACAACATTTCTTCTCTCTCATACTTTTTCTTAATTCTTGTGCCCAAGACAAAGGTCTCAAGTGGGGTGGGACGGAGGGAGTACTTCAATATAAGATTTGAATTTTATTAATTTGTGCACTATAAAAATACTGTAATTGTCAAAACTCATTGAAAATGACAAAACATCAAAAGAAACGTTTATTTTGATATGAAGTAAAAATTGAAAATCAAACCAAGTAATATAATCCCGTGTCTCATAGTAAATATCATAGTTTTATGAGACATTTTTTAATATTTTCTCAAAAACCAAATAAATTAAGGTGTGTGTTTTGCTTCTACTTAATAATAATGCATTAAATCTTTAAAAAAAAAAAAAAAATTCATTAAAAAATTAATTTATAAATGTGTATTTATTATCGAACAAATAGAACTAGAGAGCAAAATAATCAACAATATTGTTGGGTGTATTTTCATTGGAAAGATTATGAGAAAATTTTGGGGGAAACTAGTTTCTCCATAAGTTATAAAAAGTCCTGTTTTTATAATGGTTAATGTTTTAGGGTTTGGGGTTTAGGGTTTAGAATTTAAGGTTTAGGGCTTAAAGTTATGGGTTAAAAAGTGGACTTTTTATAAGTTATGGAAGAACTAGTTTCCCCCAAAACCAACTCAAAGATTATAGTATATGGATGTACAACAATTGGTAGACACCATATTCACAATCTTTAAGACAAACCATGGGGATACAATTACAAACAATGTTGTTGCCTTTTCTTTTTGGATGCCTTTTGAAATTCACAAAAGCCCCCCCAAAGCATAACCTACTAAGGAAAAAAAAAAAAAAAAAACTAAAGAATAAAATTGAACACGAAAATAAAATTTGATTGAAATTTTGAAAATAAAAAAGTAAATATTTACTAATAATGTCTTAATTGGAATCCCCACGGGAAGGACACCATGGGGTCATATCCATTGGATAACTACCCAACACCCTCAAGAAAGATGTGAACTCTTGTACTTCAGCCAGAGCGTTTTGGGCCCTGACGTCAGCCATTGATGCCTCGAAATCAACGTAGAACATGTACTCGAAGTGCTTCGCCGTTCCGACGTTCTCGTCGTCGACTAGCCTGATCGGACGGTTCCTGTGCGGCCTGCTCTCGATCTTCGTCAAGCTTATGTTCCTGAATGCGAATGCAGATAATACTTTGAACAGCACCGACGTCCTTTTGTCGTGTGCGAAGACGATGCTCGTCTTGAATGGCCGGTCGGTTCGTGGTATGATCGGCTCTCTCTCGCTAACATCACGAATCGCGTGACGTTGCTTGAATCGTCTTGAATTCCGTCCGCCAGGATCTGGAGACCGTAGAGTTTGGCGGCGCGTGCGGACGCGATTGCGGCGGTGTCGCGGAGGTCGTTGGCGGCGACGAATTCAGCGGCTCCGGCGGTATCATCGACGGCCTCGCGGGTCACGTTTAGGCCGAGTTTGGTGAGAGTTAGCTCGCACTGGGCTAGCGCTTGTGGATGGCTAATGACACGGTTAAGGTACTCTTTGCGGACTCCAGGCAGAGCTAAGAGACAGTGGTGGACGGGGAGCTGAACTTCGCCGACGATGTGGAGGCGGTGGCGGAGGAGGAGGTCATAATTCCGGTGAATACTGCCGCCGAGCGAATTCTCGACAGGAAGCACGGCCCTATCAGCAATCCAAAGCTCAACGGCTTGAAATGCAACCTCAAACTGATCACAAGGAATCGCCTCACAATCCGGATAAGCCTTACCGGCGGCAGCTTCACTGTACGCGCCGGGAACACCCTGATAAGCCACACGGAGCGTCGAACCATGCATCGGCGCCGGCGACAGGTCATCAATACTCAGCGGCTTAGCACGTTTATTAACGGGGACGAGATCCAGCGTTTTGTGCCCATTAACGACGGTCAAATTATCAGAGCCGCCGGACTTCTGCGCATCCTGCTGAGACACGACGTTGCTAGCCAGAATAGCACAAGAGCTCTGCCAGTCGGCTCGGCTAGCGCCTATCCCTCCGGCTGAGAAATTGATGTTACCATTAGCAGCTTGAGTAGCGTTAGCCGCCGGGTTGGCTGAGTTGAAACTGTAGGCGCATTTGACGTTGAGTTGACTCGGGGTGAGTCGGTAGGTAGGAATTGTGGGTGAGTGTGTCCGCATTAAGGACTTCATACTAATTCCGGATGAAGAAGAAAGAGAATGCATATTTTTTTTTAGATACCCAGAAAAAGAAATTAATAAAACCAAAATTCAGGAAATTGAATTAGAAAGGGAAAGGGAAAATGATTTATTTATATAGCTTGAAGTTCTGAAGAAAGAACAGAACGGCCAAGCTGAGAAAAGAGGAGGGAGGAGGGGGGGAATTTATAGTAGTAGAGAAGAATTGGTGGGTTTGAGTGTTGGACTGTGTGGGCGGAGTTGGTTTGGTCAATCTCACACCTACCCCCTCTCTCTCTACTTTTCTTTTTCTCCCTCTATACATTAAAAATAAGGAATACTTGCACATTGTTATTGTTCACACTTGTAAAAATTTATGTCCATAAAATTTTACAAATGTAAATAACAACGTTTATATAGTTATGTTATTTTCCGTTTCAAAATAAATATCTACATTTATTCTTAATCAAGAGCGAATTTGATATTTATTTTGGGTTAGAAATAGTATTTTTATTAATGGTGGTTGAATGTTTTAAAATAAGACTGTCTGTTTAGTTGACTGTATTCATCTTCGGTTGGATGATTGGATCATTGTTTTCGAGCTTCAACTACTTTTGTTTCATCATGCAATCTGAATGCAATCACAACTATCGATGAAAATGGCAAATTAAATTGGTTTAAGATGGGTCGCACGAGAGATATACTAATGAATTTCGATACAGACGAAAAAGACAGATTCAACGAGATAAAAAGTGCCCGCATTAAGATTTAAAACTTGTCGTCTACTTGAAGGAAATGTTTGGAACAATGAACTTCAAATAATACAACGCCGCATTCTCCGAAGGTTGAGGAACAAGAGGAGATCTATTAAGAAAAACATTTCTTCGATAAAAAATCTTAACGGTTACATCCAATCACAAACTACACGAAAGTTGCCTCTTATTCATGGAGATTTACCCAGCACAGAGATGCACAACTTATATAGTCATGATTCAATCCAGATCCACTTACTTTTTCTTTCTCTCATTTTTCGGATCTGATTGGAACAATGTATCTGCCCTCATGAGCCGGATGATTGCCTCCGCGCGAAATGCTGGAG
This sequence comes from Campanula takesimana, assembly GCA_026119855.1. Lineage (NCBI taxonomy): Eukaryota > Viridiplantae > Streptophyta > Magnoliopsida > Asterales > Campanulaceae > Campanula > Campanula takesimana. The sequence goes on along the minus strand of JAOWBW010001154.1, from coordinate 400,788 downwards.
GGTATAAGGAGGCCTTCTTGCCTGAAAGACGGGTGACCCGTATCTGACAGTTGAACTGCGTCCAGTAGACTCCCTCTTCCGCTCATCCCCTTCGTCAGCTCTTTGATCGGGATACTCTCTTACCTAGGTTCTTAAACTTGGAATGGATGGCGGAGCGTAAGTGGAAAGCAGTTATATTTGCATTTAAGTTGCATGCTGCAATAATATAGCATCAGAAGCCAAGTTGTTGCTGCGTTAATCAAACCATGTATAAAACTGGAAAAAAAGAAAAAAAAAATCATTGGCAGAGTATAAAATGCTCGCAAAAATTCGATTGGTATTAAAAAATCACACACTTAGGCTCACAGTTTAAACATTCAATTACTGAATCAAATAAAATTTTATGATTAAGCTTTTTGTGAATATTTTTTGCATCACTCATATTATAAAAATAAAAATAAAAATAATGCAAGTGTTATTAAATTATTTAAATCTTGCAGTGTTGAAGTGTTATACGTATGGTATTGGTAGGGAAAATTCGTGGTAACGGGGTAGGATGGACAAAAGGGTTGGCTGCCACTTGTGGGGCACCTGTCGGGGGAAAGTTAGGTTTCTATGATTGACATAATACTAACTGTTTCACTTATTTTATGCAATGTGTAGGCAAAATTAAAATTAGGACCAATTTTGATACTAGTTCTGTCCTAGAATGATAGTCTCATTTTGATTTTTTATAATCAATAAAAATAAACTTTGATCAAACATTAGTGTCAATTTAATGATCACAATGAAATTATAAAAATTGTTATTAATAAATCACTTAATAATTTATCAATTACAAATTTTAGAATTTCACTAGAATGATTAGATTGTCACCAATGGTTGGTCAAAGTTTATTTTTGTTGACCATAATAATTCAAAACGAGACTATCTTTCTAGGACGGAGGGAGTATATTGTTCATTTACTTGCCATTCAAACTTATTACTCCTTACGTTTTAAAATATTTGTTGTTGTTTTAAAAATAAGGCAAAATTGCACAAAAAATCACTCAACTATAAGGCAATTGTGGATTTTATACCCAAACTATTTTTCGTTCTATTCTTTGCACTAAACTATTTTTTTGTTGCATGGGAGGTCACTCAAGCTAACGACATCCAAATTTTACCTTTAAGTTGTCATGTGCATTGCATATGACATGATTTTTCAAAAGAGGCAGTGGCATTTTTGCAAATAAGCTGACACTTGTTCTAAAACATGCGGTGACATTGTTGTAAATATCTGACACTTGTTTTAAAAACCCGCGGTGACATTTTTGTAAATAACTGAAACTTATTAAGCATGCTGAGACTATTTACACATGACCGGCGATCTTCAACACTAACACTGACACTTTTAACACACACGCTAGCACTCTTTAACACGACCACTAGCACTTAGTAAAAGCTTCCAACTTCAATATTTATAAATGTCAGTGTAAATGACTGACATTTTTGAACACTGTCACTGGCTCTAATCAGAAGTGTCAGTGTCAATGCTTATAAATGTCAATAAAGATGTCTGACACTTTGTAACATTAGCACCGGTAGTTACTAAAAGTATCAGTTATGTTTATAAATGCCAATATGAATCACTAGTACTTTGTAACATTAACACTAACATTTACGATGCAGACGTTGCCAGTTACTTGCAAAAATGTCACAACTTGTTTTAAAACAAGTTTCAGTTTATTTATAAATTTGCCACTGCTTGTATTAAAACACATTTTTCTAATCACTATGAAAAACATGTTTTTTATTAGACCTACTACATTCTCAATAATTAAGTTTTTTAAAACAAAATTTCGTAAATATTTTTGTCATTCGCTTTCAAAATGTTAGTTCTATAAGTATAAAATGAAATTTGAAAAAAGATAGGTGTATACTCCCTTTTGGTTTTTATTTATTTATATTAATTCATAAGCCTTGAAGCTACAACTAGGGGTGGAAATGGTTCGGCTCAAACCGCGGTTTGGAACCGAGCCGAACCAAGTCGAGAGCTTTAGCTCGGTTTTTAAACATATGTAGTTCAGCTCGGTTTAGTAAAGTGATAAACCATACGGTTCGGTTCGGCTTACGGTCTGGTCCTTCCAAACCGAACCAAACCGAACCGAACCATATCAAGCTGAACTACGAGTTGAACCGCGAAGCTGAACCGTGGAGCCGAACCATTGAACCAGGCTAGATGAACCGTGTTTACATATAATGATTGCTAACCTGCATGTATTTTTTTAAGAAAATATACAAATTCAGTTTCAACATGTTAAGCTTATCTTAGTAAGTATTGTGGCATTTTTTAAGGCATATTCATGTACTCCATCCGTCCTAAAATAATCTTCATACTTTTTTCTCTATTATTGCCAAAGAAAAAAGTATGAATATCATTTTGGGGCGGAAGGAGAAAATGATTGTACCCTTTTCTAAGGCATATTCATGTATTCCCTCCATCCCAAAATGATCTTCATGCATTTTTCTCTATTATTGCGAAGGAAAAAGTATGAATATCATTTGGGACGGGGGGAGTAATGATTGTGCCATTTCTAAGGCATATTCATGTATTCCCTCCGTCCCAAAATGATCTTCATGCATTTTTCTCTATTATTTCGAAGGAAGAAAGTATAAAATCATTTGGGACGGAGGGAGTAAATGGCTGGCCTTTTCTAAGGCATAAAAAAGTATGGTATGTGGAAGGTGTTGTGTTTCAAACTGTGGTTCAAGCCACAGTTTGAACCGCGAAATCAGACCGCAGTTCAAACCGAGCCGAACCAGACCATTATGGTTTAGCTCAGCTCGGTTTAGACTTTTTTGTGGTTCAGCTCGGTTTGGGATTTCTCTAAACCGACATATAGCGGTTTGACCTCTAAATTACCGCAAACCGAGCTAAACCGAACAATTTCCACCCCTAGCTACAACTAGGTATATAAAGAGACTAACACGAATCTCCCAAACGGAATTTGAACTTATGACATCTGCATGGGAAACTAACACTGTAAACCGCTAGAGATCTGATCTTTGGTATGGTAAACACTCCCTTTGCCCCACTATAATCTACAAAGTCAAAGCAAAATTGTCAACTTCATTGCATTTTATCTAAGAATTTGCAAAAATATATATATATATATATTCTTTAGAAAAGCTAAAATTATTAATGAGTATATTATTAATAGAAAACCAATAACAGTGTTTATTTTATTTATAGGATGATTAATTTTTTTTTTTTAAGTTTTTAATCAAAGTAGGATTAACTTGACAAATTTTTTGTTTGACATCGTTGTAAGGACATGGCTTGCAACACAAGTCATTTAGACTTCCATTTATAAAATTATGATTATAATGTTAATTTATAAAGTATAGTTGATAATAAAATGTGTAGAATTCCTGAATATATAATTACCTAATTGTGATGGGCAAAAGGGTAATATAATATCACTAAGCTTCTTGAAAGGGTGTAGTCCCTAGGTGAAGTGACACAATGTTTCCTATTTAAAGGCCCTTCCATCAAGCCTAGAAACAACTATTCATTCTTGTTATCTCTCCTAAATTCTCTTCACATTATTGAAGTACTTGATAAATTAAGAAGTCACTATTACTTAGAAGATCTTCATTCTCTACTTCTTCTTCTTCATCTTATTTCTCCCTACATCATCCATGGATTCAACAGGTATATATTTTATCGCTTCCGCTTCATCTCTTCTTCAATCCTATTCTAAAGTGAGTGTGGCATTCAGGGATTAAAATTGTTCCAACAATTGGTATCAGAGCCCCGCTCATCTTTAGTTTAAGTTTGTTCTTTTTTTGGAAAGTGTATACTTTCAATTTTGATTCATTTTCCCTGTTGAATCATTAAGTTTTGATGTTGATTAGGGACTCTAATTCGTTCATAGAGCACTGATAATCATCATCTAAAATTCAGAAAAAGTTTGAAAGTTTTGTTCATTAAAACTAAATGGTTCAAGTGTGACTATCCATTCATAACATGGTTTTATGTTTTCGTGCATACCATGTGGATCTACTCACTTGATTCCATTAATTTTAAGGCAAGATTATCCCTAAATAACATGGTTTTATGTTTTAAGTACATACCATGTGGATCTACTTGCAATTCATGGCCTTTTGGGAATAAATTAAACAAATTCAGAAAGTGCAGAAAATGGGGTGCTCGGCAGAGTCATTTGTTTTGCTCGGCCGAGCATATGAAAAGGCGCGAACTGCTCGGCCCGAGTCTTTGGATTTTCTCGGCCCGAGCACATGAACAGGCGCCAAAAATGGCATAAACCGGTTGGACCTTTGGTCGAGTTCGGTCCAGCTCTCTTGAATACCCGGTCGGGTCTTTGGTTATGCCCGGTCGGACCAAGACTTGCGCGGCCGAGCATTTGGTTTGCACGGTCGAGCATTGTATGTCAAATAAGGAATTTGTTTCTGATTAAGGTGCTCGGCCGAGAACATCATATGACTCGGCCGAGCAGCTCGGTCGAGCGTTTTGTTTAGAGCGGCCGAGCATAATGTGACAAATTGACCAAAATATTCTGATTAAGGTGCTCGGCCAAGCACTTCATAAGACTCGGCCGAGCAGTTACTGTTCACAGGTTTTGGACTTTTCTAAGTTTTGCACTGTTTTGTTTTTCCCTTGGAACAAAACCTACATTATTTCAAACCTAAAAAGTTATGATTAATTATATATGCTTTGACAATTTTATTCATTGTTTAAATAATATTATCGCCTAAGTGATTTACGTTATTTAAACCCTTAAATTGTAAAGTGTTGGATGTTTAAGTTAATATGTGAATGACTTGAATTTTCCAAAGAAGATCTTGACATTTGACTAAACTTAGGCATTCATGTGATAACAAATAAAATGAACATTAGGATATTTTCTTAGGTACTTATGTCGGCCCAAAGGAAGATAAGTATTTATTAAAATATAAGTTCAAATTACTTGTTACCTAAGGCAATCATTTATGAGTCAACTCGCAATCCAAAGATTAGTTTTGATGTCATGTTGATTGTCTTATTGATGGATTTCGTTGATATAATTAATCATTTTTCATTTTGTAGTTTCTTATTTATGTTTTTGTTTTCATTCTTTTTTGTTCTCAAAACCCAACAGATTTACTTATTGCTTCATCCGTGATTATTGCTATGAGTACTTTACCGATGCTTAACGGGACTAATTTTAAAACTTGGAAAACTAAATTGATGATGATCTTAGGCTATGTGGACATAGATCACGCATTAAGGAAACCGTTTCCTCTTCCTCTTTCTGATATAAGCACTCAAGAAGATTGCTTAAATAATGAGAAGTGGGAACGCTCCAACCGCGTGAGCCTAATGATCATGAATATAGTTGTCCCGGAGACCATTTTGGACGGTGTCTCCAAGGACGTTGATGCTAAAACATTCCTTGATATGATTGAGGGATGTTTGGCATCTACCTCTTCTCATGGGACAAAGAGAAAAGGGAAGGAAATTGCGGTTGCAAGTAAAAAGAAGCTTAAGGGATCATCTCATGATCATAAAGAGGAATGCTTCTTTTGCAAGGACCTCACTCACATGAAGTACGACTGCCCTAAGTATCACGCTTGGCGTGCTAAGAAAGGTATGTCATTTGGAATTATTTGTGATAAAGGCTAATTTGATTTCATTTCCTACATATACATAGTGGTTGAATTATGTTACAACAACTCACATAATGAATGTCTATGTAGGATTGCCTGAAATACCGAAGTCCTGGAGAAGATGAATGATTCATCTATATGGAAGCCGGGATCCGGTTGAAGTGAAAGGCATCGGGAATTTTGGTTATTGTTAAAGTGCTTAGTGTTATTTGTATAAATAATACATTTGTTGCACCATCATTTAGACGGAATTTGATATTTATCACACTATTGAACAAAAAAGGTTATTTTGTTCATCTTTTATAAATGTGATTTTTATTTTAAATTCCAAGGTTGTTGGTACTAGTACTTTGCCAAGTGTTCTTTATTTACTTGACATTATTCAAACAATAAATGTGTCCCTTAAATAATAAAACCAAAACTAGAAAGCAAAAGTTATCAAGTAAAGTTTATATTTTATTAAAGCATAGGCATTTGGGTCATATTTCCAAGAGGAAAATTGATAAGCTTATGTTAAAGGAAAATCTTAAACAAACTTGATAATTTGGTAAATACTTTTGCATTAAATGCCTTAAAGTAAATTTACAAACATTATAGTATTCTCGAGAGCATCAAGTGTCTCAATGAACTAATGCATTCGGATATTTGTAGGCCATTAATTATTCTTTCATGGAAAAGGTCAACAATAGTTATTATGTTCAAAATGACTAACTCTTAGTTTGAATACATTTATTTGCTTCATAAAATATTGAGTTTGGACGTTGTAAGTCTTATAAAGACAAAGTTGGAAATCGACTTTGAAGACTATTAAGAACATTAGGGTCATTCATGATGGTGTATACATCTTTGGAATGATTGTTAAAAGGAACAACGTCTAGGTCCTTTTTACTCGCTATTTTGAAAGAGTGTGGGATTATCTCTCTCTACATTGAGCCGGGTACGCCTAGCATGAATATTGTAATAGAGACATATTGAAATCCTTAAGGATATGGTAATAAGTATGTTTTATACTTCTCTTACCTCACTCATTATGGGCAATACGTTAAAGACGCAACATTTATTCTCATTAAAGCTCACTCTAAAGCTATTAATATAAACCCTTAATGATTTAAGGACGCGTTCCTTATTCGTCCTTAAATCATATTCATTTATGGGGTTGTCTAGCATAAGAATAGACTTTATAAGTCTACTAAGGGCAAGTTAGACGTAAGATTATTAGTAGTTATTCATGGGGTAAGCAAAGAGAACTAGGGGATATATAAATTTTACAACCCGAAAGTTAGAACGTTTTGAAAAACGAGAAATGCTAGGTTCTTTTAAGGAACATAAGAAAAACCTAGAAATAGCTTAATTTATGTACAAAACCAGAGATTCGGGAGAGAAGGGTTCGGGGTTAGGTGACGGAGTGGGAAGTACTTAAACACCCACTCCGCCCCGCTTACGCGGGTCTTGCTACTATTGGTGTTCTAATATTTACATGTCCTTCAATTAATTAAATAGAAATGTGCTAACAATTGTGATGAGAAGAAAAGGGGAAATAAAGGGGAAATAAAATAGAATTGTTTTATTTATTTAATGATAAAGATTACATGTAACAAGTAATGTTTAAAGAATTACATTAAGGGATGAAGAGAAATTAACATGGTGAATTAAAGTTAAGATTAAAATGTAGGGAGATAACCTTAACTAACTTCAATATGTGAAGTAGTCATGTTGGTCATGTCCCATTAATGGGGATTGCATACATCAAGAAGAAGAAAACAAAGGAAGAAAATGGAGTTGTACCTTGAGAAAGAGGACTTGGAACCTTGACTTGAAAGTGTTGTTGTTGTAATGAAATTGTTGTAGAACAATTTGTTGTATAAAAACTCTTGTTGGAGAATTTGTGTAGAGAATTGTGTATAGTGTAGGTGTAGTGAAAATGTGAGATCAAGGTCTAAAAAATGAGGTCCTTTTCCAAGGTAGGAGATGATGGTTTTTATAGGTAAAAAAGAGAGGGAAATGATGGAGGGAAATTGGTCATCCATGTGAAATGGAATGAGCCAATCACAAATAAGATAAATGAATAAAAGAAAAATAAAAGAAATAAAAGAAATCAAATAATAAATGAAATAAATATTAGTTTTTGGGAAAAGGCTTAGAATTTGAGATTGGGAGTTAATGAGAAAAGGGGGGATGAATGTGGATGTAAAAAGATGGTTTTTGTGATCAAGAAAAGATGTTTGTAAATAAGAAAAGAGAGGGAAATAAGGTGCAATCCGTTACTGCCAAAGTGGGAAGCACGCGGGTCCGGCTTTTGGGGCGGGACGCGCGCGCGGCTCACTGGCAGTGCCGGAAGCGCCCGCGGGTGAAAAATGACAGAATGACAGAATGACCCTAAAAGTTAACTCTGTTATGCAGTTTAGTCCAAAACTAACGGAATCAGTTAGGAACTTAACCGAAGTAACAGAAATCAACAAAAATAAGTTAAATAAAAATACTTTGTATGCAATCGGGGTGAGATGTCCAAGGCGGGGTGTCTACAGAGCCCCTCGGCGACGTGGATTGCGAAGCAAAACGCGTCGACGAAAGAAAGACAACCGCCGAGGACATCGACAAGAGAAAACAAAGACTCAATAAAGAAGGAATTTGAAATTACAAAGGATAGGAGTGCGCTCCCTGTGTGAGCGGCTTTGCGGATGGAAAGGGTGTGGTGGCTTGAGGCGGCCCACCACGGCCACAATTTTTTTTTAAAAAAAAAAGGTGTGGTGGATTGAGGCGGCCCACCACGGCCAGAAAAAAATTTAAAAGGTGTGGTGGCTTGAGGCGGCCCACCACGGCCACAATTTTTTTTAAAAAGGTGTGGTGGCTTGAGGCGGCCCACCACGGCCACAAAAAATTTAAAAAGGTGTGGTGGCTTGAGGCGGCCGGCCACCACGGCCACAAAAAATTTTAAAAAGGTGTGGTGGCTTGAGGCGGCCCACCACGGCCACAAAAATTTAGAACAGTGTGGTGGCTTGAGGCGGCCCACCACGCCACAATTTTTTTTTTAAAAAGGTGTGGTGGCTTGAGGCGGCCCACCACGGCCACAAAAAATTTAAAAAGGTGTGGTGGCTTGAGGCGGCCCAACACGGCCGCAATTTAAAGAAAGAGGGGAATTTTGAAATTGTGAAAGATGGGGGTGCGCTCCCTGTGTGAGCGACTTAATAACACACTCCCGTTTGCGAGTGGTTTGATGCACGCTCCCGTTTGCGAGCGGCTGATGACGAACTCCCGTTTGCGAGCTGTCTGAGATAACATGCCCCCATTTGCGAGCAAGTTGATAGGAAACGCTCCGTTTGCGAGCGGTTTGATACACGCTCCCGTTTGCAAGCTGTGTGAGATAACATGCCCCCGTTTGCGAGCAAGTTGGTAGAAAACGCTCCCGTTTGCGAGCGGTTGATGACGAACTCCCGTTTGCGAGCTGTCAGAGATAACATGCCCCCGTTTGCGAGCAAGTTGATAGGAAACGCTCCCGTTTGCGAGCGATTTGATACACGCTCCCGTTTGCGAGCTGTGTGAGATAACATGCCCCCGTTTGCGAGCAAGTTGGTAGAAAACGCTCCCGTTTGCAAGTGGTTGACGACGAACTCCCGTTTGCGAGCTGTCAGAGATAACATGCCCCCGTTTGCGAGCAAGTTGGTAGAAAACGCTCCCATTTGCGAGCGATTTGATACACGCTCCCGTTTGCGAGCGAGTTGATGATTGAAATCTGCTGGGGAATGCTTGGTTGCTGATGACGTGTGGTTGCTTGATTTTATGGGGATGCAGGCATAGTTGACTGTGAATCACTTTCTGTTGGGGATGAAGTGCCTTGAGTAGCGGATGCTGTTTGGCTTTGCGGTGGTACCTGTTATGTGCTTTGCAGGTATATGTGCTTGTGCAGGGACATGCATGAAATATGATGATTGAGAGAAATTGTGCCCGTGGTGTGATGTGATCTTGAAAGCACCTTTGTAATGAGAGAGAAGTAAGAATGTAGAAAGTGATCTTGTGTGCGATGTGATTTTGAGGAAAGCATTGGATGTATTCATACCTTCACTTACCATTGCCGCTTGAGTGGAGATGGATTCCTGATGTTCGCGGAGGATGCTTTGATGGAGAATGTCCATTGATGAGAGAATGCTCTTGATGTTGGGTTGGTGAGATGGCATTTTGGATGATTCTGGATGATGGGTTGGTCGTGCCAAAAGGCTGCCTACGTATCCCTTTAAGAGAATCAGACCAGCGTAGTTCAAGGATGATGGAGAACGCTGGAGGAGAAGCTAGGAGCAGAGCAAAGTAAAGCACATAATTTTGCACATAGAAGGAGAAAAAGAAAGAAAAAATCTTTTTTTTTTTTTTTTTTTTTTAGTTCGTGGGTGAACCATTTTAGCCATTGTGTGTTTGTGAAGCCAACCCAAGATCAAGTCATGTTCAGTCGAAGTCCAGATTGCTTCGCTTGAATTCTGTCGTTGTCGTCGTCGTGCCCAACGAAGATTGATGTCTAGCCCCAAGAGATTTGTCGATTATGGGGCTTCAAAAGGCTTTTGATGCCGAGATGAGGGGATGCTGATTGTAAAGCCCCTAGAATGCCTTTGATGCCAAATTTTGAGGGACTTGCATAGCTCCAAGATAAATCAGCTCTTGGCCCATTCGAGTAAATCGCCCTTTGTTGTTGTAGTGAGCAAGCCCCAAGAGGAGATCGTTGATGCCAAGCTTCGAGAGATTGCAAAGCCCCAAGTGTCGTGGGCTTGTAGATGGAGGGATGTGAAGACCGTTCATTGTAAAGCCCCAAATTATCTCGTGATTGGCTCGGCATTGAGAGCGGATGTACCGTTTGGTAGAATTCTTGATAGAGATTTCCTTCTTGATCTTACTTGGGAGATGAATGGCCTCATTGTGGTCGATACCCAAATGGCTGAGGGCTTATGTCAAAGGATGCAGTAATGTCTTGCAGTGCCGTCGAGGTCGCGGAGGATAAGGTCTTGGCGTGATAAAGTCTCAAATGAGTATGCTTGCTTGACTCTTCTTGAGTTGAACTTAATGACGGATCTTCGGATGCAACTAGTGCTGTGGCCCAACTTTATCTGAGCTGCACCTTGTGCTTTTGATCTTGGAGAAGGGGGTGCTGAATTGCAGAAACATTGGGATTGGCCGTGGCATTTCCCGCTATAACCCTGTTTTGATTAGAGTTTAGCATATTGAATCTTTTTCCTTTTCTCTAAGACTTCCTTCAAAATCTCGCTGTGAGTTCTAACAAAAACCATCAACTTCATTCATAACATCGGAGTCTTCATTTAAAACCAAGAGGCCTTTGACTTGAAGTGTTGAGAGACCCTTGAATCTTGATTGCTCTCATGGAGCCATAAGACTACTCCACATTGCACTTGCTTGAGTATTGTTTGCCCAAAAGACTGTCGGTCGCGAAGCCCTAATACTGCCATTTTCTTGAATTACTGTAATGCCGTAGCCCAAAAGATTGTAGATTGCGAAGCCCTTGGAGACCTTCGGTGCCGAATTGAGGGAGCTTCCAATGTTGCACATGACTTGGCTGGGGATAATGCTGGGGAGTTAATTGCTCTTTGCTGAGGGAGCCTTTAAGACTTAACCGTAGCCCCTAGAGTGCCATCATTGATTGCGAGAAAGGTCCATCCTTGATTGGGGGAACGAGCATGGGCACACGTGACAAGAGAGCTTTTTGACATCCCTTTTTGAGAGACTTTGAGGATAGTCTCACACATCTTTTTTTTTCGAGCATAGCCTCTAGGGCGTATTGATTGTCAAGTGAAGCAAAAGAAGTCCTTGTCCTTGATTCACATAGCCCCTAGGGCGTCACCATTTGTTGAGCAAAGCAATAGTGACTCTTCCTCGTGTGAGGGAATAAACATGAGAGGATATGACAAGAGCTACTCCATTTCTCGGGAGCCTTTCGGCGTACTTTAGAAGCACATACTTGAAGAAGCCTTGAAAACTGAGACACATGTTGTTGCTATTTGCTGCCCAAGCCAATTGACTAGCTAGGGATTATTTGTGCAACCTCGTGTCCTTTTATGATGGGCTTGTTCTCGGATGGATCTTGGTTACCACGGGCCTTCTTTTTATGAACCCAAAAATGCACACTGCTGGAGAATGATGCCAATAACCCAAAACAACCTTTGATGGTGCCATATCTTGTCGAGCCTTTTGCAATCCCAAAGTTGAATCGGTGGGGAATTGACTTGTTGGGGAGATCCAATGTAGAGCTTGTGCAGTTGTCTTCTTTAGAGGCCAGAGATCTCCATTTCTCTTTCCCTTCTCTCTCTCACTCTCTCTTTTTTTTTTATGACGCACCCTGTTTTTGCCTAGACCGCCCTTTCGGGTTTTCAATCTAGCGGGCATCTCTTTTGCGTCTACATCATTTTTTTTGACTCAATTGATGAGGAAGTGTGCATTGACTCTAGCTGAGGAGATAAGACATGTGATTTTGCGGTGAAGACCTTTTGTCACTAATGATGAGTGGCATTGACTTGACTAGGGAAGTGTCCCTAGTATTGACATGTATTTTTTATTGAATTGAATGACTCGCGAAGGCAAGTAAGTCATTAAGAGAGAAGAGAAGGAAAACCCCAATTTGATTGCAAGGAATTGGGAGTATGCAGAAAGAATAGAAGTCCCTAGACTCGATAAGGAGCGCGAAATGATTCCAAATCTAAGAAAGTTGTTCAATCTTTTTGGTGATTAATTCATTGGCAAATGAATCGTACAAAGATGTCTTGACAAGTTCGAGATGAAGGCCGATCACCATAACGCGCTAGGGCTAAACATTTCTTCTTTCTTGCATGAGACCGGACCCGCAGGTTGCCTACGTTCCTCCAGTGTAGAGGCTCAGGTCACCGTAGTTCTTGTGGATTCTCCATTCGTCGTGATGGAATTGTTGCTTCGTCGTTTCGTCCTTTGTTGGTGGATGATGATGTTGATCTTCTTTGATTGAGGGGGATTTTTTTTTGTGCTCTAACTTTTGCCTAGGTTGATTTGATGATTTCAACCTAGCGAGCATTTTTTTTTTTTTTTTTTTTTTTTAATCCCTCCTTTGAAACATTGCTTGATTTTTCTCCATGGTTGTTGCTTCACCTTTGATGTCTTGGCTTTGTCTTCGTCGTTGATGTTGCCTTCGTCACAATGTTTAGCCCCTAGGCGTTCAAGTGATGGCCTTCGTTCTAAAACTTGTTTAGACATTTTTTCATCATTTTGCCAAGAATTAATTGAACAATTTGGAAGAGTGTATGAGGACAAGAACGACTTTTATTTGATGATGAGACTTGACTCAAAATTTCACATTAATTGGACAAAGAAAACTTAATGCACACTTAAGAGGACTTTGACTCTTTTTTTTTTTTTTTTTAATTCTTATTACTAGGTAGAGAAAGAGAAACGGAGATTGTTGTTGTAGTCCCCATTGTCGTTGTAGTCTTCTTGTGGCATGATTTCTTGTAGAAGCCACATTTCGAAACCAAATCATTCTTCTTTGATGAGTTCTTGCATGTTGGCACTCTCTAAAGGTTGCTCTTCACCCACAGTAAATTCGCCGTTGTCGAACAAATCTTGGATGATGTTTCGGAGAAGGAAGCACCCTTCGGTAGTATGGCCACTATGCTTGTGGTAGCCGCACCATTCACCATGAGCATGATTTTTCAGTATCGCCTTCGGCTTGTACCCCTCCAAAGGTTTGATCTTCCCTCTTGCCACCAAAATTTCAAATGCCTCGGCTTGGGTTACTCCTAGGAGAGGAGTGAAAACTCGGTTGTTGGTGGTACCTTTGTAGCTTTTGAGGGTCGGGCCACTTGAGCATGCTTTACCATTGAACTTTGCTTTGCCGTCGGTGAGCTCTTGCAAACGGGCTTTGAGTTCGGAAACCTCTTCCTTATGAATTCTTCTTTCATAATCAAGATGGGCCTTGAGTTCGGAAACCTCTTCTTTGTGAATCCTCTTGTCGATATCGAAACGGGCTTGCCACAAATTGTCTTTACGGCGGGCATCCTCGACAATCCTATCCATTTGTTCCCCCATTGATTTCATTATGTTGAGTAACCCTTCGTTGGACACGAAATCATTTCCACCGTTGTTGTTGTTGCCGTTGGAAGCCATTGGGCCTATTGAAAGAGCACGGTTGATCTTAGATTGGCCCCACAAACACCTTTTGGATAAAATGAATTAACCCACAAACAAAGAAAAAGACTCAACCACATAAGGAAAAACGATTTTTTTTTTTTTTTACAAAATCGGAAGGACGGAGTCCTTTTTGGGGTTTCTAGAAAAATAGTGGAATCGTCACACTAGTATATAGACCTTCTCGCGGTCCCATATACTCATCGGATTCCACCACGCTTGTGATACCTACATGTGACGGGATTAAACTAAATTAATGTAGTAAATCATACATGCGGGGACGGATTTTTATTTTCGTCCAAAATGCCCACTTTTGGGGACGGAGTTTTATTTCGTCCATTGCAACAAGTTGGCATGTATGATTTGAAGACATTAGTTTAGGGAAATCTCAATACATGAAAAACCGACTTGAGTCACGGAGTGTTAGACCCTAGACTTGAATTGTGTGGCTTGTGCTCGGCTTGAATATGAGGCTCAAAGGTCACCCCCGGCATGTAGTCATGAACTACGCCACGGGCTGAGGTTTACCGCTTCGAAAGAGCCAAGGTCGAGTGGAGCTTGAAACTTTCTAGGACGGGCCTCGACGGGTTTGGGGTTGGACTTGTGCGACTCGATAGTGAGCAATTGATAAGAATATGTGCATGTAGTGTGAGGTCTAACATGTGACAAAACATTTTTTTTTTCAAAAGAAATAAAAAAAACAAATAAGCACATAATTACAACTTTCGAATCACCCGTGTGACCGATAAAAATAAACAGAAAGTAAAACAAGTTCTGTGCAGGCCCGGTGCCCACACACTGTCATTCTGTTCTGTTTCTGTGCACTGTTTTGTTCCGGGAAAGCCCCCAGAAGCGCGCGCATTGGGTTGCCTATTCGGAAGGCGCGCGCGTGAGAGGAAGAAGGGCAGAGGCGCCCGCTTCTGGGTGAGAACCTGCAAATCAGCGGGTTCAAGGGATTGCCTTGACCCTAAATTATAGAACTTTTTCCCCTGCAGTAAACGTTAGCATAGAAACATGAAATTGAAGGACAAGAAGAAAGATGGGCGATTCTGGTAATAAGGGTCGGACGCGCGCGCTTTAGGCCAAGGAGGCCAGAGGCGCGCGCTTCCCATCCTTTTTACCAGAATGCCCAGAAAACAGAAATTAGAAACACCAAAAGTTAAGAACGCAAGTTTAACCCTCTAAATCGTCCCCAGCAGAGTCGCCACTGTAGATACCCCGGGAAACCACAACTTGGCTAGAGCGGTGAATTATCCTAGGATGTCTAACTTGTTTTAGATTGTTTAGAGTCGCCACCTATGTTTTTAAAGGAACATAAGAAAAACCTAAAAATAGCCTAATTTATGTACAAAACCAGAGATTCGGGAGAGAAGGGTTCGGGGGTTAGGTGACGGAGTGGGAAGTACTTAAACACCCACTCCGCCCCGCTTACGCGGGTCTTGCTACTATTGGTGTTCTAATATTTACATGTCCTTCAATTAATTAAATAGAAATGTGCTAACAATTGTGATGAGAAGAAAAGGGGAAATAAAGGGGAAATAAAATAGAATTGTTTTATTTATTTAATGATAAAGATTACATGTAACAAGTAATGTTTAAAGAATTACATTAAGGGATGAAGAGAAATTAACATGGTGAATTAAAGTTAAGATTAAAATGTAGGGAGATAACCTTAACTAACTTCAATATGTGAAGTAGTCATGTTGGTCATGTCCCATTAATGGGGATTGCATACATCAAGAAGAAGAAAACAAAGGAAGAAAATGGAGTTGTACCTTGAGAAAGAGGACTTGGAACCTTGACTTGAAAGTGTTGTTGTTGTAATGAAATTGTTGTAGAACAATTTGTTGTATAAAAACTCTTGTTGGAGAATTTGTGTAGAGAATTGTGTATAGTGTAGGTGTAGTGAAAATGTGAGATCAAGGTCTAAAAAATGAGGTCCTTTTCCAAGGTAGGAGGTGATGGTTTTTATAGGTAAAAAAGAGAGGGAAATGATGGAGGGAAATTGGTCATCCATGTGAAATGGAATGAGCCAATCACAAATAAGATAAATGAATAAAAGAAAAATAAAAGAAATAAAAGAAATCAAATAATAAATGAAAGAAATATTAGTTTTTGGGAAAAGGCTTAGAATTTGAGATTGGGAGTTAATGAGAAAAGGGGGGATGAATGTGAATGTAAAAAGATGGTTTTTGTGATCAAGAAAAGATGTTTGTAAATAAGAAAAGGGAGGGAAATAAGGTGCAATCCGTTACTGCCAAAGTGGGAAGCGCGCGGGTCCGGCTTTGGGGCGGGACGCGCGCGCGGCTCACTGGCAGTGCCGGAAGCGCCCGCGGGTGAAAAATGACAGAATGACAGAATGACCCTAAAAGTTAACTCTGTTATGCAGTTTAGTCCAAAACTAACGGAATCAGTTAGGAACTTAACCGAAGTAACAGAAATCAACAAAAATAAGTTAAATAAAAATACTTTGTATGCAATCGGAGTGAGAGGTCCAAGGCGGGGTGTCTACAGTATGGAATCCATTTATATATCACTTCCCATAGTTCCAATTGGATATCAAGTTTTGAAATTGACATTCAAGAAGAACATACAATTCAAAATAAATATGATTTCCCTATAAATATTGAACAACATGGAAATTTTGATCATAAGAAGGAAATTCAACAACCTCAAAATAAGATAGAACCGGTGCCCTTTGGAAGATCCAATAGAGTAAGAAGAAAGTGCAAATCCGGATAATTATGAAGTGTATATTGCCGAGAATAAAGGACACTTAAGTTTAGTGGGAGATGAGTCTCTCATTTTCCATGAAACCATTAATAGTTCTAATTCTCATATAGTAAATTAATGTCATAAATGAAGGGTTAAAACCTATAAGGATAACAACGTTTGGGATCTTGTCCCATTACCTAAAGATGTGAAACTTATTGGGATTAAATTAATCTTTATGACCAAAAGGATTCACAAGGTAATATGGAAAGATATAAAGCCCATCTAATTGTTAAAGATTTGACTCAAAAGGAAGACATTAATTATAAAGAAAGCACTTTTCCGGTATCTTCTAAAAACACTTTTAGATCATTATGGCACATATAGCATATTATGATCTTGAAGTTTATCAAATGGATATAAAGACAACTTTCCTTAATGGAGACATTGAGGAATATATGGTTGATTTGGATCAAACTAAGCAATTAGTTTGTGAATTTAAAGAAATCCATTTGTGGACTCAAGCAAGTTTCTCATCAATGGTACTTAATCAAGTTATTTTTATTTGGTTTTGAAAAGAATCTTGATTAAGATTGTGTATACCATAAGTTCAGTGAGAGTAAATTTATAATTTTGGTCTTATATATGGATGATGATTTTGCTTGCTAGTAATGATATGAACCTTATTAAGGAAACTAAGAAATTTCTTATTTGAAATGAAAGATCTTGGTAAGGCATCTTTGTATTAAAATCCAAATTCACCGTGATCACTCACGAGATGTTTTAGGATTATCACAAAAGGCCATATGGAAAGGTATTACAAAAGGTTTAGCATGCAAAAATGTAAACCACATGACACCCCTAATTTTAAAGGAGACATTCTTAGTCTCAAACAGTGTCCTAAAAGTAAATTTTGAATCCAAGTATATGGAAAATTCCCTCTTTACATCAGCAGTAGGAAGCTTAATGTATATGTATATCTTACATTTAATGTTGGGATGCTTGGTCAATACCAAAGCAATCCGGAAAGAACATTAAGTAGCAGCCAAAAGAATGATAGAAGTATTTACAAAACACTAAAGAACTACATGCCTATGTTTTGAAGTCGGATCATCTTGAGATCATTAGGTATTCCGACATTAGTTAAATATGGCTGCATATGTTTTAATGGACTGTAATTTGTCAAAACAAGTGTCGAAAGACCAATTAAGAAATGACTATCAGGTAGCAGTTCTGTACTCTAACAAGAGTTTATGGATTTAGACATTAATTATCTTGTTATAAAGAAAAGAGTACAACATGAACGAAAGGGATACAACTTATAGAAACAAACTCTATTTAGAGGATCCATTTATGAAATTATCATCTTCAGTGTTTCACGAGCATGTTGCTCATATGGGTGTAACAATTTTTGATAACATTTAGTATAGTGGGAGTTTGTGTTGTTCTTTCATTAATTATTCTATTATTTAAAGTTTTTATCTCATTTGGTTAAGTTGGACTAGTTGGAAGAATATGTATATATTCATTATGATTCCATGCTACACATCTATACTTTTGATCTATGTCATTTAGTTAGATTTGTATACGTGATTATTGTGGGTTTAGTTGCGAATCAATTACAACGACTGTCCCTTTAGTCCTATACTTGTATGGCTAATGGATGAGATTGTTATAAATGACAATAAAGTGTGCACATTAGGGTTGTCATTTGTGTTATATTCATGATTTAAAGGAAGGACTTTGTTTTGCAACCCAAGTGGGAGATTGTAAGGACATGGCTTGCAACACAAGTCATTTAGACTTCCATTTATAAAATTATGTTTATAATGTTAATTTATAAAGTATAGTTGATAATAAAATGTGTAGAATTCCTGGATATATAATTACCTAATTGTGATGAGCAAAAGGGTAATATAATATCACTAAGCTTCTTGAAAGGGTGTAGTCCCTAGGTGAAGTGACACAATGTTTCCTATTTAAAGGTCATTCCATCAAGCCTAGAAACAACTATTCATTCTTGTTATCTCTCCTAAATTCTCTTCACATTATTGAAGTACTTGAGAGATTAAGAAGTCACTATTACTTAGAAGATCTTCATTCCCTACTTCTTCTTCTTCATCTTATTTCTCCCTACATCATCCATGGATTCAACAGGTATATATTTTATCGCTTCCGCTTCATCTCTTCCTCAATCATATTCTAAAGTGAGTGTGGCATTCAGGGATTAAAATTGTTTCAACAATCGTATATTAAAGTAGGATGGAAGAAGTAACATTTAAGAATTTTCAAATAAAAAAAAGTCATCCGTTTTGAAACAAAAAATGTCATTTGTTTTAGACCGGATGTAATATTGTTTTTAACATATACTATCATTAAACCTCAAAATATTCAACAGGTCGAAAGTGTGAAAAGGACCCGATTTTGTAAACTTTTCTGGTTCAGAAATCTCCTTTATACCCTCAATAAAGTACTTATGAATTACAATTTAAAGTTGAAATTATTGGCCACAATTTTGAACTTCAAAATAATATATATGAAGAGCAATAATATTTTCTTAAGAATTATAAACATATTCGTGAAAATTGAATAAGAAAAATATTTATGGTCCTCAATTATAAATGTTATTTAAATTTCAACTCTGTATTATATTCGTGTTCAAATTACAATTTAATGTTTTTTTTTAATAGAACGTCACTAATATTTTATTTATGCTCTTCAATTTTAAATTTTAAAAGTTTATTGTTTTTTTCTGGTTCAATTTTTACGTGACTACATACCAACATCACACTAACACCATCACCACACCACACCACACCACATTACTACAACTCAGTAAATTTAAAATCAACAAAACTCTCTCTCACACACACATGGTGGATTCAATTTTAAAACCATGAAAAATAAGAAAAATTGTAATCTTTTTTTTGTATTTGATAGAGGTAATATTAGTCGTGGTGCTGTTGTTAGTGGTAATGTTAGTGTTAGGGGAACTAGTGTTTCTAGTGATAACGAGGTCCAACAAAATTTAAGAAAGATTAGTCACCTGAGGCCCCAAAACTAATTTTTTGGTAAGTTTTTAACGATGATTTCAACGGAGTCGTAACATTGTAAAAATCGAATAAGTTGAGTGTTGACATTTAGGGGGGGAAGGAAGGAAACAATACGGAAAGTTGAATTTGGGCTATAGTTTAGTGACAAAAGTATATGTTTGTCCAAAAAATGTGTGGGGTGAAGTTCTTTTTTATTTATTTATAAAAGTTAACAAATCTTGACGGAGGTTAGTCACATGAGGTCATGTGACTAACATTTGTTATATTTCTAATGATTTTTGGATGGAGGACCACATTTATAAAAGTTTGAAAGTTGAGTGATGACATTTGCAATAACTTTAAGTTACTGACCACATCAAAATTTGAGCAAATATTTAGTGACCAAAATATAATTATGTGCGTTTTTGGAGATTGAAAGGAATGGGACGATCTGACCAGAAGAGTCCAGTTCATCAATTGGTCAGTGTAGTTATTTTCAATCTGATGAGGACCACAATGCCCATAACTATGACATGAGGGACCCAAACATTCATTCTTGATCACTTTCTTTCCCCAACAGCAAATTTCACGTGAATGTTATGCAAGTCAAAGTCATGTATTACATCAATCTGCCAAAACAATAATTCAATATAGTACTCCTTCCAACCCAAAATAGTTGTAGTTTTAACGAGAAAAATTGTGTTCTAAAATGCTTATTGCTTAGCTATTATCAAGAAATTTTTATTTTTACCACTACTTACCAATAATAACTTCATTTATGATTATGAAGTGTTTATAATAAAGCATTTAATTACTTAGGACTTGAAATATTCTAAAGATAATTTAGTCTTTTAGATATGCATTCATTAGTTTTCTTAATATGTGTGAAAATCCTACAACTACAAGTATTTTGGGACGGAGAGAGTACGTGACACGCCCCAAGTCCCGGGATCCCCTAATAGAACCTCGAACCTGGTGCGCGTAACTAATAAGGAACAAGAAACTAACGGGAAACAGGAACAATACCTGTTAGAAACAAGCTTACATGATATATATACTCAAGAGTAAGGAGCTAAGATAGCTCACGACGAGTTCTAGACCAAGAAAATTAAAACCAAACATGGTTACATACAGCGGAAGACATGCCTAGCATATAATCTGGCATCAAGAGATGTCTAGAGACAACAAGTACTACACAAGTCTACCCCAACAAGCCCTGAGTTTAACAACTCATACAACATCGTCCTTACCAAAGTGTAAAACGACACTAGTCTCAAACAAGAACATCCTACGGAGTACGTTCCCAGCTATGTCGAGCCTCACTGCGTACTATCCCCGGCTTTCCTGGGGGGGGGGAAACAAATAAAGGGTGAGATAAATCTCAGTAAGCTATTAACATGCAACTACATGACATGTTATTACGCAATTCCAATAGATACTCAAGTAATCATATATCAAGTATCATCAAGTAACAAGTATAGGAGAGGCTAAGTCAACTCAACAAGTAATCAAGCTCAAGATATGATCAGGTAACAAGTAGTCAAGTAGTGTGAGAGGCTAGACCAACTCACCAAGAAGCACATAGGCCTATCACGTATCATTACCTGAATCCTTCCTTATTTCTCCCAAGAATACCATTGTTGTTGATGTTTGTATAGCTGATAACAACCACGATCAAGATCAAGAGACTGCTATGCAGTATATAAGAAGACCCGTAACCAGTGTCATTCACAAGAACAAGATTCACGAGGTGTTCACGAGTTAGCATTCACTTATATCAGGCGTATTGCTCCAATATAGGATGCTAAGCCCTTACTATGGCCGTAGTAAGGGAAAAACAGACCGAATGCATAGACCCACGATATTACTTATGCCCCAGCCCTCGCAATAAGCGTGAACCTATACACCCTTCTGCACCAAATAAGCCAGCTGGACTCACACGAGAATGCACAAGTAGATGTTTACTTGAACTACGAGAATAGAACTGAGTCCCATATTAGTAGACCAGTCTTTATGCACCATGTAATCATGTATCATGTGCTCACGAGAATATGCACCATGTAATCATGTATCATGTGCTCACGAGAATACAAGTACACATACGCAATCATTGCGAAGACAAATCAATCTAACAATGGCACGTAGAGTGTCCATATAACACGGTCAATCCAAGTTAGAGTCTATTAATAACAGACCTCAAACAAGTAGTAGGGTATATCATTCTATATCACTTTGTCACATGCCAAGTTTGCACGTACATATTTATATCACATTTAACACATTAAAGTGTCTATCACGATACCCTTATTATCAAATAGAGCTCAATACCTTATACTCTAAATACGTAGAATAGGTCACATCATACCTAGTCACAGTCATATCTCACGTATATGTATCGTTAGTAATCGAATACATTTTCCAACACATATTGTGTTCTGTAATTATTCTTATTAACTTAAATCGTAGTATTCACGATTATATGAATTATCTTCATATTACACTAGTCCCTATTTTCTTTAGGAATCCATTTCAAGACAAGATATCTTCTTTATTCTTTATATACTTCATTGAGTATATACACGATTAAAAATCCAATCACTAGCACTTTAGTGCTTATTGATAGCACTTCCAATATACACGTATCAAATTCAAATGTATAGTAGAGTTAATTATAACTTTGACAAAAAGGCCCCTAAACTTTCAACTTTGACATTTAACCACCTTAATATTCTAAAGCAGTTAATAAATTAATTCAAGTAAAACTAGCACATAATATGCAAGTTCAAGCATTTAAGCAAGCACGTTAAGAAATTTAACAAGTATAAGGTTGGGCGTTACATCCTCCCCTCCTTAAAGAAAATTCGTCCTCGAATTTTACTGATCAAGATTATAACATATATAATCAACAAATAGAACTCAAGAGCATCAAGACTATACACATATACTCACAAATAGATATTACACGTATGCTCACAAATATTCTATGCAATCCAGATGTATCAATTATAACATCGAAAAACATAAAGTCAAGCAGACTCGATTAGTCAATCCACTATATTGGTGAAACTTGACATATCCACTAAAAATAATAGAACTGGTCATATCCTCCAGATCACTGTAATACTAGTCAAATCCACTAGGCAATCTCAATTACTGAAGTCGTGGTCATCCATCATTTCAATATTTAAAAATTGACTTCACGTTTATCAATCCATCGAAAAGGTGTAGCTCTCGGTGTCAAATAATTAACGATAGAGCTGCCTTCGAAATTCATTAATGAATCTCTAACAAGATCAAGAAAATCTCAAGAACACGCGTACCTTGGTTGTTTCCACTTATAGGTCAACAAAGATAGTTACTTCAGGCATCCAATTCAAAATAGATATATCCTCTATCAAGAAATTTCTCAAGTTGAATCTTCAACTCTTTTAACTCAATCGAGGTCAAGAACATTAATCCAGATGTCAGCACTGTATTCGCACTGTAACAACTCAAGATAATCCAAGTTTCTCATCAAGTAACATGTATTACTCAGTAGAAATTATAGCTGAGATCTCATCAAGAATGATGTATCCATTCTTCAATTTTTGGTGTAGAAATTCTACTGTCAATCACATATGCTAAATACCCAGTACAATCTCGATAACACTGTTCGAACTTTCAATGC
The DNA here is from genome assembly GCA_026119855.1 of Campanula takesimana. Classification (NCBI taxonomy): domain Eukaryota; kingdom Viridiplantae; phylum Streptophyta; class Magnoliopsida; order Asterales; family Campanulaceae; genus Campanula; species Campanula takesimana. The sequence goes on along the minus strand of JAOWBW010001154.1, from coordinate 377,601 downwards.
AGAACATGAATATTATACATAATTATACCATGCTCATAAAAATAGTCAAGCATACTAGCATAGAACTATTCACCATCTATTGTGGCAAACAAGAATGGCATAACATATAGAAAGCGCCAAATCATAACACGTAAGAGTCAAGCCATAACACGTATCACATCAATGTCCCATCTAGGTAACATGACCAAGTTAACATAGAACGTATATGGTGTTATCACCCACACTTCTATCAAGATCTTATACATAACGATATCAAGCATGTAGTCTCTTACTAGAGAATACACTTCCACGTAATTCACGAGATAAGGACAAGCATGCATATATTGCACGAAACAATGTCCACTAGACAAGATAGATACGCCTAAGTCTTTAAAGACTCGCGCTCTCGATTCTCAAACCATCTAATCCAATTGGATCAACACTATCAACACCAGTCCTATGCCTGGTATAACAACAAGTAAAGGAACACTCAACGTCAGAAGCACACCCATAAGCCAACCCATGAATGCCGTAGACCCTATCCAGGCTTAGAGCTAACCATAGCTCTGATACCAAACTGACACGCCCCAAGTCCCGAGATCCCCTAATAGAACCTCGAACCTGGTGCGCGTAACTAATAAGGAACAAGAAACTAATGGGAAACAGGAACAATACCTGTTAGAAACAAACTGACATGATATATATACTCAAGAGTAAGGAGCTAAGATAGCTCACGACGAGTTCTAGACCAAGAAAATTAAAACCAAACATGGTTACATACAGCGGAAGACATGCCTAGCATATAATCTGGCATCAAGAGATGTCTAGAGACAACAAGTACTACACAAGTCTACCCCAACAAACAAGCCCTGAGTTTAACAACTCATACAACATCTTCCTTACCAAAGTGTAAAAGGACACTAGTCTCAAACAAGAACATCCTGCGGAGTACGTTCCCAGCTATGTCGAGCCTCACTGCGTACTATCCCCGGCTTTCCTTGGGGGGGGGAAACAAATAAAGGGTGAGATAAATCTCAGTAAGCTATTAACATGCAACTACATGACATGTTATTACGCAATTCCAATAGATACTCAAGTAATCATATATCAAGTATCATCAAGTAACAAGTATAGGAGAGGCTAAGTCAACTCAACAAGTAATCAAGCTCAAGATATGATCAGGTAACAAGTAGTCAAGTAGTGTGAGAGGCTAGACCAACTCACCAAGAAGCACATAGGCCTATCACGTATCATTACCTGAATCCTTCCTTATTTCTCCCAAGAATACCATTGTTGTTGATGCTTGTATAGCTGATAACAACCACGATCAAGATCAAGAGACTGCTATGCAGTATATAAGAAGACCCGGTAACCAGTGTCATTCACAAGAACAAGATTCACGAGTTAGCATTCACTTATATCAGGCGTATTGCTCCAATATAGGATGCTAAGCCCTTACTATGGCCCGTAGTAAGGGAAAAACAGACCGAATGCATAGACCCACGATTATTACTTACCCCAGCCCTCGCAATAAGAGTGAACCTATACACCCCTCTGCACCAAATAAGCCAGCTGGACTCACACGAGAATGCACAAGTAGATGTTTACTTGAACTACGAGAATAGAACTGAGTCCCATATTAGTGGACCAGTCTTTATGCACCATGTAATCATGTATCATGTGCTCACGAGAATATGCACCATGTAATCATGTATCATGTGCTCACGAGAATATGCACCATGTAATCATGTATCATGTGCTCACGAGAATACAAGTACACATACGTAATCATTGCGAAGGCAAATCAATCTAACAATGGCACGTAGAGTGTCCATATAACACGGTCAATCCAAGTTAGAGTCTATTAATAACAGACCTCAAACAAGTAGTAGGGTATATCATTCTATATCACTTTGTCACATGCCAAGTTTGCACGTACATATTTATATCACATTTAACACATTAAAGTGTCTATCACGATACCCTTATTATCAAATAGAGCTCAATACCTTATACTCTAAATACGTAGAATAGGTCACATCATACCTAGTCACAGTCATATCTCACGTATATGTATCGTTAGTAATCGAATACATTTTCCAACACATATTGTGTTCTGTAATTATTCTTATTAACTTAAATCGTAGTATTCACGATTATATGAATTATCTTCATATTACACTAGTCCCTATTTTCTTTAGGAACCCTGTTGGTCCCAGAGACACAACAAGGGTATGAAAAGAGGCTAGAGGGGGGGTGAATAGCCTATTTATAATTTCAACCCTTTTTCAAAATTCAACCTTTATGCTTACACTTGAATTTTGCGGTAGATAAAAATACGCGGTCAAGTATAAAATGCACAGCGGAAGTTTTCGTTAAAAACAAGTTGAGTTGATTTTAGACAAGTATAATGCGGTAGGCAGATAATGCGGTAGGTGAGTTTGCGGTAGGCAGATCTGCGGTAGATAGGGGTGAGGTAGGTTGAGAGATTGAAAACTTGTGTCTCAGAGGTTTTAGGCAAATGATAAGTTAGTCAGAATTTAGCTAAGGCAATGAGGTAGACAAACAAACACAATTCACAATTGTTCTTAAATCTGAGAGATCAAACACTAAAAGACAAACAAGATTAATATGAACAAGTGAAGAACAATATGAACAAGATGAACAAGACTTAAAGTAAATTTGCAGAAAGGTAAAGTGCAGTAAGTAAATGACACAATGATTTGTAAAGGTTCGATCTGTTAAAAGATCTACGTCCTTTACCAAGATGGTCAGTCTTGGATTTTGAATGGAGGATGTATTAATTCTCTTGAGTACAGATTACAAAGATGAAGAACTGAATTAACTCCTATTTTCTAGGAAGAACAATCCTAGACTTAGACCAGTGTATCCCTAATGATTCAATCTATGTGATTGATCAATCGGGGTGAGTGTGTGTAAGAATCAAGAGCTCTTTGAAATCTATATGATTTTAGAGCCTAATGAATCTTGTGTTGAGAGGCTTGAGATTTGATCTTGAAGGTTGCTGGAGATTTGTTGAAGACTTGAAGGTTGAGTGCTTGAAGATTCAAAGGATTCTGGAAATCTTGAGTATGATCTTCAATCACCAAGAATTTCAACAGCAATTTCTCTCTTGAAATCTCAGCTTATCTTCAATGAAGAATTCAAGGTCTATTTATAGCCTTGAAGGAGAAACTAGCCGTTTGAATTCTTGGAGGGCAAGTTTGGAGGACAATGAGCTGTTGATTTCTAATTGGAGCTCAGTCTGAGTTGTCCTTTTGTTGCAGAGTCATGGTGGTCCAACTGTACTAAAATGACAGTTGTATTCAAATTTGAAATTTGAATTTGCAACGTTCTAAACTAACCAAGGTAAGGACACACGTGTGACCATGGTTAAGTTTGAACAAACTTGAGTTTCTTCAACCATGGTTCCATGCGGTAGAGTTAACTTGCGGTAGGATGGAACCATGCGGCAAGATGGATTGCATGAGGTAACCTTGGGATATTCGGCAAGCATTGGTTCCGCGGTAGGCGTCTTCATGCGGTAGGCAATGGACCTACCTCATTTTTCCAGACTTAGAAAAATTGAGTCCTAATCTGCTAAGCCTATTCAACTATAAAGTGGACTATTCTAAATGAAGTACAAGTACTTCTTACAATATATCCTAAAGTCCACAAAGAGTAAAATAAGGTTATGGGATCAATCAAATTAAGGTAATAGGAGTGGTTTATAATAAGCATACCCAACAATCTCCCCCTATTTGATTGAGACCATTACCTACTATAACAAAGGCTAATTCATTGTACTTGGTAAAAACATGTTTTCAAGAACAAATATTTTATTACATATCATGTCCCAAGTCAATGCACACTCTAAGCCAATGTCATAGATTTCTATCATCCTAAAAAGAAAAACAAAATACTAATCCTAGAAGATAGAAATATTATTTGAAGCATTTCAAGATAAGTAATCAAAGAAGGATAGAGATGCATCAAACACAATAAACATACTCCAAATGATAATCATTGAGGCAAAGGAGTAAGGTCACAAAAGAGAAATATTTGTCAAGTTACAGATCCAAAATAAAAAACAGAAAAGTAAATTGATTTAAACATAAAATGTTTCAAATGACCACATACGGTCATATCAAATGCGGTCTATATCGATGAGGTCTTCAATGAATTTTGCGGCAAGAGGGAAGCGGTAAGCTGGGATATTCAATCCTGGAATCATGACTGGAGCAGTGACTCCATCTTCTTCTTCCTCTTCACCGTGAACTTGAACATTGGCGCGACCTGCTTCAGGAGGTTGAAAAGCTTCCTGCGCAGCTTGAATCACACCTTGTCGATTAAGCCTGTTCATTACCGTATTGATGCGGTTGGATAGGAGGTCAATCTTGGTAGATTGTCCTTCAATTCTGACGTTGTTGATCTCAATACGGTTGGTTTGAACCTTCATCGCTTCAGTCATCGCGGCAATCTTGGGAGTAAAATTTTCAGCAACCGTAAGAAGTGCGGTATTTGTTTGAACCATTATTTCCTCCTTTAGAGAAGATTTCAACTTCTTCAGCTCTTTGCCCAGCTCATCCTTAATTTCGAGTTTATCAGAATTCATAGCCTTTGACAATTCTTTGCTCGCACCTTCAACACCATTGACAACACTGGTACTTATGTAATTAGTTTGCTTATGAAGGGCTTCTCTGAGTGCGGCATAAGTGAGAGCAGGATCTGCGGCAGGAGGTGCGGTAGAGCTGCTAGTTGTTCCTTGCATGATGTCCTTAAGAGCCTTTGTTATCACAACACTCTCCCCCTTAATGGTCGAAATCACTTCGGAGGGAAGTGCGGCAACATCTCGCTTCAATGCGGCTTGATCAGTCTTCAGCTCAATAACCTCCTCTCGAAGCGCCACCATACAAGACACTAAAGATTCAACCTGGGATTGAGTGTCTGCCTGCATCTGAGTAAGAAGCTTGACTGCGGAAAGCAGTTCAGGAATAGATTGATTTGACTCAAGAGCAGGTGGTGCGGTCGATGGAGCTGGTGCGGTAGGGACAGGAGGCACGGTAGGAGGAACCTCAATGTTTTGTTCGGAAACTTTAGCCTTTGGTGATATGGTAGCATCATCATCACCATCCTCAATATCAATAAAAGTATCGACCTTTTCAGGAACAATGTCGTCTTCAACATGCTCAACATCCATATCTTTTTCTGCGGCAGACTTGTCACTTGTGGCAGAATCTCTATGTTCTTCCCCAGAACTCTCATCAACTAATCCCTTATCAATGGGCTTCTCAACAGCCTGTTCCTCTGTTTCACTTTCAGTGTCATCCTCAGACTGCTCATCCTCTTCTGCGGCAGCATCATCCTCATTCTCAGAGCCACTCACTTCTTCCATATCAGCCTCTTGGGCATCCAGAACAAAATTCTTTGAAATTTTAGGAGGGGCAACCACTATTTCTTCGTCAGATGAAAGGGTTGGGGAGATAACCTCGGGTGAAGGTTTCTTAGCCACCTTAGCCTTTTTGGAGACTTTGACTGGGCTAGGTGTATGAGATCTTTTCTTGTCAAACGACTCCCCCTGACTTGGTGCTGTTTTGAGGGATATAGAAGGTTTGGATTTGAGAGAAGGCACGGTAGATTGAGGGACAACATAGGGTTGTTTTGGTGCGGCAGGTTTGGAAGAGAGGGATTTAGAGACTTTGGATTTTGGTTGAGGTTCAGGGGATGGGGAAGGAGACATTGGAGGTGCAGTAGGAATGACCTTAGATTTTGGAGGTTTTGGCGCGGCAGGACGAACAGGTGCGGTAGGTGCAATCTTGACGCCCTGGGAAACTGGTCTTGACTTCCTTGTCGGTTCCCCAACCTTCTCTTTGCCTTTAACAGAAGTTGGAGGAGAGGGGAGTTCAACATTCTTACCCTTTTCACGAGTCTTCATTGCGGCAGCATTCTTGCGGTCGAGCTCAAATGCGGCAGCCTCCTCATCACTCACCATCCTTTCACCAAGGTTGGCTTGACCTCTTTTAGAGTATTTGGGGGGAATGTACTCTTCGATGGGATCTCGGAGAAGGTAAGAACGGTACATTTCATCACCAAAATTACCACGGTAATTGGTCTTCATAGATTTGCGGCAGAAGTCTTTTGAGGTAGGAATTGGAACCTTATAATTCTTGTTCTGCTCATACAATTCCCTGATTCTGATTGTGTGACTCATCAAGTAGGAAATCAACCTACTGTTCGTGCGGTACTTGGTCTCGCCTTCATCAGCCGCATCCTTATATGAGAGAATATTGGCTCGCAGGATATCATACATGATTTGACCCCAATCTAATCGCTTCCCAAGATAAATAGCAGCAGAGATCATCCATTGAGTGTGATTAAAGTTGGCATGATTGCCAGTCTTGCATAATAGGGCATGATCCACCAGATGGCCAATATGGTACATTATTTCACCAACGTCCTTACGCTGTATTTTGAGAATGTCTGTCGTGCCAACCAATTTCTTAGCAAGACTTAGAGTTTCCTGCCGTGAAATCGTATCAAAGTCCTTGCTTTTCTTGATTCCCACGGCATGGGCAATGTCACTAGCATCAAACGCCAATTGGATTCCCATAACAGTGGCTCGAAGGAATTTAGGGTGTGCGGCAGGCTCTTCTGGACTTTCCATTTCAACAGCCGAACTGAAGAATTCGTCAACAAAAGCGGGAAGATGAAATTCTTGATCAAATGTAAAGAGAGGGAGAATTCCAAACTTGTTCATGCGACCCAAGATATTGCGGCCAATGGCATCCTTTCTGAGGTCTGCATGGTCTATGACTATTCCAGGAATGAAATAGTTTAAGTCCTGAAACAAAGCAAAATTTAAAGTTTAGAAAACGAGGTAGGTCGTGCGGTCACTTGACAAGAGTGTAAAGCAATGATGGTGCTGTCAAGTGAGGCACGGTACCAAGAGGTTGCGGTAGGTAGAAATGTTAACGATATTACCGCAAACACTGAAGTGTTGACCCATACAAGATCAAAATGTGAATAGTGTATAAACACAAAATGTCAAACAAGTTAAATAAAAATGGATCAAATCATTGAATATGCCAAGAACACGTAGAACACTATGAAGAACACGATGAACACCATACACATGTTAAACCCAGATTCCCAGAAAAGTGACTAAAACAAATGAAAATGACCTGGGAAGAATCGGAAATACCTATAGATCAATAAAAACACATCAATTTCATGAACTAATCTACATTAAACTCAGAAATTGAAAGGGGAAAGCTAATGGGAAACCCAAAAAAATGATAAACTCATTTGAGTGAATCAACGAAACTAATGAACTCCAGAAATAAACGAACTAGATCAAAAAAGAAACAATCAATACACAATTTGCATACCAATAACGCAAGAAATCGAAGAAAATTTCAAGGAATATGAAAGGTTTTCGAAATTTTCACCAAGAGCAATAATGGCGAGTTCAAGAGATTCATACCATGACCACGACTGGAGGAGTAGATTGAATTTGAGGTTCGTCTCTTGATTCAACTGATTTCGATGATTTCTTAGATTGGTGTTTGGAAGTCATTTATAGAGAAAATTTCAAAGAGAGAATGGCGGTTTTGTAGAGAGGTTTTAGAGAGAGGTTAAAGAGAGAGATGATTTTCTGAAAAAGTAAAATGCAGAGAGTGGTGGAGTATAAAAAGGAAGTGGAACGGTTTGAGGTGGAAGGGGTTATGCAGAGGTCAGATGTCAGAGTGATGGGAATATGGAGGGTTACTCTGCGAAAACGACTGACAAGACCTAGGTTACACTTTTCATTAAATGCAAGGTTGCAAAAGGTCAAATCAGATTGGCTAATGACGGCTCAGAAATTTTTAAGGAATAAAGATTAAATGCTCTTCAAATGATTTGAATTAAATAAAAACGAGGGAAAATAGAAAGTTACCTTTATGCCCTTGAGGTAGATATGACAGAAACATCCTAAATATCTCTAAGTTATAATGACTTACCTGGGGTCCTTGTGCGGTAACTATGAGGTCGACCGTGACATGTGCGGTCGATTGAGGTCTTACCTTGCTTGGTTAGCTTTTGAGATGAAGTATTACAATGAGGTAACAAGATTTTACGCGGCAGTGTGAAGTGTGCGGCAACATTTGAATGATGCGGCAAACTGGAGGTGCGGTCAATTTGAGGAATTGAAAAATCAATGGTATTTGCTTGACCGTGATATGTCTGCCGTGTACCTATCTTGATTTTGAACTTTTGACAAACATTAGTACAAGAAATTTGTATGGACAAGTTAAAGTTCAAGCATACCCATTTCTCCTCTTAGATACCTAAATCTCTTGGAATCGAGAGCTTTAGTGAGAATGTCTGCAATTTGATCATCAGTACTCACATACTCTAGGTGGATATTACCTTTTTCAACATGATCCTTGAGAAAATGGTATTTGATATCAATGTGTTGGTCTTGGAATGCATGACAGGGTTGTTGGAGACAACAATGGTAGATGTATTGTCACAAAAGATTGGACAATTTTCTTCTTTGATTCCGTAGTCAACCAATTGTTGCTCATCCACAGCACTTGGCAGCAGCAGCTTCCAGCAGCTATATATTCAGCTTCTGTGGTAGATACAGAGACTGAGGCTTGTTTCTTGCTTGCCTATGAAACTAGTCGATTTCCAAGGAAATGACAAGTTCCACTCGTGCTTTTCCTGTCAATGGTACATGCTGCATAATCTGCATCTGAGTAACCTATAAGATCAAAAGTTGAATCTTTGGAGTACCAAAGTCCAAGGTTAATAGTCCCAGATAGATATCGAATAATTCGTTTAACAGCAATAAGATGTGCTTCTCGAGGATCAGCTTGATAACGAGCACAAACGCAAACACTAAACATGATATCTGGCCTACTGGCAGTTAAGTATAGGAGAGAGCCAATCATACCTCGATATAAGGTTTAATCAACCTTCTTACCTTTTAAGTCTTTATCTAGCTTGTTATCACTAGCCATAGGAGTGTCGTATGCCTTTTCATTTTCAAGTCCAAATTTCTTGATAAGGTCCTTTGTATATTTTGCTTGATTGAGGAAGATGCCTTCAGCACATTGTTTGATTTGTAGCCCAAGGAAGAATGTTAATTCTCCCATCATGCTCATCTCAAATTTGCTTTTCATGAGTTTCTCAAAACGCTTACACAACAATTCATTAGTAGAGCCAAAAATAATATCATCTACATATATTTGAACAAGTAAAGTATGATCATTATATTTAGCAATGAATAAAGTTGTGTCGATCTTACCACGCTTGAATCCCTTTTCAAGGAGAAACTTAGATAGAGTATCATACCATGCTCGTGGAGCTTGTTTGAGTCCATACAAGGCTTTACGGAGTTTGTAGACATGATTTGGAAATTTGGGATCTCTTCAAATCCGAGCGGTTGAGCAACAAAGACGGTTTCTTGAAGTTCTCCGTTGAGAAATGCACTCTTCACATCCATTTGATATAGCTTGAATCTTTTGTAAGAGGCATAAACTAAGAATATCCTTATAGCTTCGAGTCTTGCAACGGGGGGAAAATGTTTCATCGTAATCAATGCCTTCTTCTTGTCTATATCCTTGTGCAACCAACCTAGCTTTGTTTCTTGTGATGCTTCCATTCTCATCCATCTTGTTTCGGAACACCCACTTTGTACCAATCACTCCTTGATCTTGTGGTCTTGGAACTAGGGTCCAAACTTTGCATCTTTCAAATTGGTTGAGCTCTTCTTGCATAGCAACAACCCAACTTGAGTCTTGGAATGCTTCATCAACTTTCTTGGGTTCAACTTGAGATATGAATGCGGTAAGTGCATCATAGTTTGATCTTCTTGTTCGAACTCCAGAATGCAAATCACCAATGATATTCTGAATTGGGTGATCTCTGACCTCACGAACTTCTTGAGGTATGTCTGGTTGAGTTGATGGTGGTTGTAAATCTTCTAGTGGTACATCATTTGTGCCATCCCAATCATAAGTAATTTGAGGGATAGGTTCTTCCACATTAATGGGTGTTTCAACTTCAACTCCATTTGAGGTAGCAGCAGATGAGGTAGCTGCTGGTGCTTCATGTGAGGTAGATGGAGATGTAGTTGAGGTAGATGGGTTTCCTTGTGTTGATTGATTTTGGGGTTGAGTTGTACCTGTCTCATTTATCTCAACAAAATCATCAGCAACATTTGGAGCCATATGTGGCTCAAAGAGAGAATGTTCATCAAAAGTAACATGGACAGATTCAACTATCTTAAGAGTGGTTTTATTAAATACACGAAAAGCTTTTGAGTGTTTAGCATACCCCAATAAATATACCTTCATCGGCCTTAGGAGCAAATTTACCTCGATGTTCTTTACCGTTGTAGAGTATAAAGCATTTGCATCCAAATATCTTAAAGTATGCTATGTTGGGGGTTCTTCCTCTCCAAAGTTCATAAGGAGTTTTGTTGTAGGTCTTGTTGATGAGGGATCTATTTTGAGTGAAGCATGCTGTTTGACGGCTTCAGCCCAAAAGTATTGAGGTAGCTTTGCTTCAGCAATCATTGTCTTTCCGGCCTCTATCAACGTTCTATTCTTTCTTTCCACTACACCGTTTTGTTGTGGAACTCCAGCAGCAGAGAAGTTGTGGTCATACCATGATCATCACAGTATGAGCAACACCGTTGTTCTTAAATTCTGTACCGTTGTCGGATCGAACACTAACGATGTCATCTTCTTTTTGTGTTTGGAGCTGTCTAAAGAGTGCGGTCAAAATGTCATGACAATCATCTTTGGAGCTCATCATCTCGACCCACGTATATCTTGAGTAGTCATCTACCACAACTAAGGAATATCTATTTCCTCCAATACTTGCGGTAGAAACAGGTCCAAACAGGTCCATATGAAGTAGTTGCAAACATCTAGAAGTTGAAGGTGTCGTCTTGCTGGAGAAAGACGCTTTTGGTGTTTGCCTAGTTGACATGCTGTGCACTTCTCATCGTGGTGATCAGCTACTTTGGGTAGACCACGAACTAGATTTTTCTCTACCAATCTTGGAGAGATACTTGAAGTTTAAGTGACTTAGTCTTTTATGCCACAGCCAACTATTTTACTAACATTCTTTGCTACAAAACAGAGATTAGAAGAAATGCAAGATGAATTAAAATCAACAACATAAACATTTTCTTACGAATCCCTTTGAGCAAAGTGACGGTGGATATGCCATCTTTGATGAGACAGAAATTTGAAGTAAAGTGGCATTGCAATCCTTTGTCGCAGAACTGAGATATTGAGAGTAGATTGTGTTGTAGTCCAATAACTAGAGAGACTTCTTGGATGGTGATTTTTCCTTTACGAATGACTCCATATCCTACAGTCTTTCCTTTGTTATTATCTCCGAAGGTTACTGATGGCCCTTTTTCTTCACGGACATCTTCCAATAAGTTGATATCTCCGGTCATGTGCCTTGAACAGCCAGTATCGAGATACCATAAACTTGATCTATCCTTGGAGAGTCCAGCCATTAAGCAGAGAACCTATAAAATAAACATTTAAGAACAAGGTCCCCTTTTTATTCTTTGGGTCCAAAGGGTTAGCAACTTTTGACGACCCACACCTGCCTCACAGAAGGAGGGTTACTCTTTCTGGGATTGGGTGTGAATCTCAAAAGACATT
>JAOWBW010001154.1:256017-365847 GCA_026119855.1 Campanula takesimana | reverse complement strand
CAGAATGAACATCGGCATCAGATAAAGTCTTGCTGCTAGCTGGAGAAGGAGCTTTAGCAGATGGATCGGGCAAGATTTTCGGCAGCTAGGCGATCGGCATCTTGCTTCAGCAGAAATTCATTGGATTTGTCAATCAAGTCCATAGTGACTTTCTTGACTGATCTTGAAGAAGTGTGCATTGAGAGGACTGTCAGCAGGAGCCTCGTCATCATTGTAGGTCAGAAGATCTTCATTATTCTCCATTCTGCCTATCTGATAAGGATCAAACTCTGTGAATTGAGGAGAGCTGATTGAAAGTCCTGCGTAGATAATCCATACATCCTGAACCATCATATCTTGTCTAATTCTGTCTTGAAAGAGATAGGATCTGGTTCCAGGAAAGTGGTAGGAATTCAAAATACCGACAAAATTGAGCTTTAGTTCAGCCTCTTTCAACTGCTTGAACTTTGATAGAGGTACAAACTTCTTCTTCCACATATCAGTCCGTCTGTCCAAACTCCTTTGATCAACATAATCAGCAGGATTTCCGGGAGTGACAGTGTCTTTTCATCTCTTCATGAAACTGAAGAAGACGACGAATAAAAGGAGGCAGATGTCATCGGAAAGACCCATTTCTTGATCAAAGGACCTTGTTGGTGAAGGACCAAGGATTCTTGTAGTAAGAAGGTGTGGAAGGTTGGTTTCTGATTGGAGCGCATTTCCTAGGAGTCTGAGACTTGAGCTTCTCAATGACATCCTCAATACTTTTGCATCGGCAAGTCATCAGTGAATTCTTCATCAGGAATTTCAAACCCTTGACAGCAGGATCGGTAGATGGAAGCACCGGCAAGATGAGCAGGGGCAAACCTAATTAGCTTAGCTCTGGGATCAGCAGGAGGAATAGTGGAAGAAGGAACTTCATCGTGCAAGCTTCACCTTCTTTGTCACCCACTTGATCGGCAACCTTTATCAGTTTCCTTTTCTTTGGAGCACCAGGAGTAGAATCGGCAAGAATCCTATCTGTTGAAGTAGCAGGAGTAGAGACTGCTGCTGATTGAGAAGCAACTGAAGGAATGGTCTTTGCCTTTTTTTCCTTCCTTTTAGAAACAACAGGTGCAGGAGCAAAGGAAGGGCATCGGCACTGGAAGCATTCTTTGAAATCCTTTTTCCAATCCTTAGCATCAAAGAACTTCAACCTATGAAGGCAAGCTGGATGGAAAGCGATCGGCAGCCACTACATTGGCATTTCTCCTCAGAATCATACTTATCAACAGATAATGGCATCCTTTTCCAGGATTGGCCTTGGTTCTTCAATCTGTCAGAAGCCCACTTATCAGCAGCCGTAGCGATAATCCTGAATATGTAGGCACACACCAGTTGAACTCAATCTGCTGAACAATGGCGGCCATAGCTTCAAATTGCACATCAGTAATATTTGCGTGGGATCCAGATCGGCAAATGAGACATCTATCAACTATCTCAGCCAAAGCATAAGTATATTCGGGGATAGTGAATCTTCAGATGATTAGTGCCACTAAGCCTTATGCCAGCACCTCTCATGATAATCCAAGCCCTATCCAGTTCCTGCTCACCAACTAGAGCACTCAACCCTTCATTCCCAAGATTGGGAAAAACTTCAGAGATAGAAGAGGGAGAAATAGAGATCTGCACGCCCAAAAACAGTAGAATTGATGGAGACGATTAACGGAGGAGTCAGCACAGGACGAGAGCGGACAACAGAAGAGTTGGAGAAGAATTCTCTGACAAGAATCCACAAATACTGAACTAACTCCTGATGGAGTGATGAACGAATCAAGCAAGGACCAAATAAGAAGATTCTTCAAGAAAACCCCGTCGGCTTCATCGTTGAAGTAGTCGGAAGTCAACATAGCCTCCGTAGATATCTTTTTCGCCGGACATTGTCTGCAAAATTACTCAACAACTCTCAATGTTAGACATAAAGGACAAATCACAACCATAGATGATTAGAAATGATTCAGAGAATAAAAACATTAAACACTTACCCAGATTATGAATAGATGAACAAATAAAACGATGAATTGGTAATCTGGAAAAGAGAGAGATAGAGAGAATAGAGAGCAGAGAGAAAAATGGCGGAGAAAGAGCTTAATGGAATTTTGAAAGGCGTTATAATATGTTATGGGGGAGAGAGAGAATATGAAAGGGCAAGGGAGAGAAATAACTGTACCTATAGTCTCGGAGACCGTGCGCACGCAAAAAATTAATGCGCACACAAATCGGTAAGGTGAACAGTTAAAAGTAAGAGGGAGCAAGGGAAATTAGTCAAAATAAAATAGAAGTGATGATGACCTGTTTACCTGCTGATGTATCGCATTAAATGGAATACATCTTGACACGATTTTGGATAAGAAAGGTACACACACGTGTCAGGGAGATGGTGGACCGATGTACCTTTGATTTGATTGCTTACGTCATGTGTCAGGAATCTTAACTTTTGCAGAGACGTGCTGATTTGATTTCATTAATCGGCAAGATAATTGAATCGGCAAGATATTGAATCGGCAAGATATATAGATATAGAATCGGCAAGATGATTTTGACAAAATTTTCGATCGGCAAGATTTTGTCGGCATGTTCGTAGTCGGCAAGATAATTTGATGCTCTGCCTGATTTGATCGGCAGACTAACACAAAGTAGCCAAAGTTAGCACAATTTTTAACCATAAAAATCAATCATACCTAATTCACCTCTGAGGAATTCAAATCTTTTTTCTGATCCAAGGGCTTTGTTTAGTATGTCTGCTCTTTGGAAATCGGTATGGACTTTGAGCAGCACAACATTCCCTTTTTCAACATTGTTCCTTCAGGAAGTGGTATTTGATGTCTATGTGCTTGGTTTTGGAATGCATGACCGGATGTTTGATACTGAAATTGCTGATTGGTTTTTGTCACAATAGATGGGACAAATTTGAGATGGAACTTCATAGTCAACCAGCTGCTGCTTCATCCATAGAATCTGTGAACAGCAACTGCCTGCAGCTATATGTACTCAGCTTCAGTAGTGGAAGTGGAAATTGATGCTTGCTTCTTACAGGACCAAGAACACCAATCTATCACCAAGAAATTGGCAAGTTCCACTTGTACTCTTTTTCTGGTCACCCTACAAGCTGCAAAGTCTGCATCTGAATAACCTATAAGATTGAAAGATGAATCTCTTGCATACCATAATCCAAGGTTAGCAGTGCCACATAAATATTTAATAATACGTTTTACAGCCTGCAAATGGGATTCCCTAGGGTCAGCTTGAAAACCTGGCACAAACACAAACAGCAAACATAATATCTGGTCTACTGGCAGTAAGATAGAGGAGTGAGCCTATCATACCTCGGTAGACAGTCATGTCTACTTAACCAGACTCATCCTTATCTAAATGAATGTTAGTGCCCATCGGTGTGCTTTGAGAGTGAGCATTGTCAAAGCCAAACTTCTTGATAAGTTCTTTGGCATACTTGGCTTGACTGATGAATATTCCTTCATGGGTTTGTTTGACTTGCAGTCCAAGGAAATATGTTAGTTCACCCATCATGCTCATCTCGAACTTGCTCTGCATCAGTTTCTCAAATCTCTTGCAAAGGGATTCGTTAGTGGAACCAAAATAATATCATCATCGACATAAATTTGAACAAACAATGAATGACCCTTATGCTTGGCAACAAATAAAGTAGTATCGATTTTACCTCGAGTGAAGCCTAAGCCATCGCTAAGTAAGAACTTAGAAAGGGTTTCATACCATGCTCTTGGAGCTTGCTTTAAGCCATAGAGTGCTTTCTTCAATCGGTAGACATGATCAGGCTTCTTGGAGTCCTCAAAACCTGGTGGTTGTTCAACATAGACTAGTTCTTGGAGTTCTCCATTCAGGAAGGCACTTTTCACGTCCATTTGATATAGCTTGAATTCCTTGAAGGCAGCATAGGCTAAGAAAAGTCTTATAGCTTCCAATCTTGCAACAGGAGCAAATGTCTCATCGTAGTCGATTCCTTCCTCTTGACGGTAGCCTTTAGTAACTAACCTTGCTTTGTTTCTAATGATTTTCCCAGCTTCATCCAATTTGTTCCTGTAAACCCACTTAGTACCAATAACTTGCTGAGAAGTTGGTCTTGGCACAAGTTCCCATACTTTGCATCTTTCAAACTGATTCAGTTCCTCTTGCATGGCTTCAACCCAAACCAGGATCGGCAAGAGCTTCTTCAGTCTTCTTTGGTTCTATATCGGAGACCATAGCAGATGAGAAAAAGGCTTTCAGCAAATGCTCTACTAAGGTTCCTAGTTAATCTGGGACCAAAGACATCACCAATCACATTTTCTAATGGATGATCACGAACAGTTCTGACTTCTCTCGGCACATCTTGTCTTACTGATTCTTGTTGTAAGGATTCTAGAGGAGGATCAAGATCAGCAGAAGGTGTAGGAGAAGAACTTTGAGTGAGAGGTGGATGAAAGCTTGGAGGAATAGGTCTTATAACAGAAATTGGTTGAGGGCTAGATCTATCTTCAGGATGATCAGCAGAGTTTGCATCGGCAAACGGATTATGAAATTCATCAGCAGGTTCTGGTTCTGCTGATGAAGGAAAATACGGAGCATCTGCTGATTCTTCTGCCTGAAATGACTGGATCAGCAGCTGGTACTTGATCTGCAGGATTAGTATTACTGGATTCACCTGTCTCATGAGCACTAGACACATTAGTACTATTTGGAGCCTTGTCAGACTCTAACAAATCAAATTCATCAAAGGTTACATGAACAGATTCAACAATTTTCAAAAGTTTCTTATTGAAAACTCGAAAGGCCTTACTGTGTTTAGCGTATCCAACAAAGATTCCTTCATCAGCTTTCTCATTCAAATTTACCTCTGTGCTCTTTTCCATTGTATAGCACGTAACATTTGCAGCCGAATATCTTGAAGAATCCAATGTTGGGAATTCTGCCTCTCCAGAGTTCATAAGGAGTCTTGTTATGGGAATTTTTGTTGATTAGAGATCTGTTCTGGGTGAAGCAGGCTGTATTGATTGCTTCAGCCCAAAAGTACTTCGGCAGCCTGGCTTCGGCAATCATGGTCTTACCAGCTTCAATGAGAGTTCTGTTCTTCCTCTCAACAACACCATTTTGTTGTGGTGTACCGGCAGCTGAGAAGTTGTGGTCTATACCATGATCATCACAGTACTGAGCAATACCATTGTTCTGAATTCAGTGCCGTTGTCTGATCTCATACTGATGATATCGCTTTCTTTCTGAGTTTGTAGTAGTCTGAATAACTTGGTGGCAACAGCATATGTGTCATCTTTGTGACTGAAAGTTTCCACCCAAGTATATCTAGAGAAATCATCTACTACAACCAAGGTGTATCTACTTCCCCCGATACTTGCTGTAGATGTGGGGCCAAAATAGATCCATATGTAGCAATTGGAGGCACTTAGAAGTTGACATGCAGGGCTTGCTTCGGAAAGATGACTTATGTTGTTTTCCAAGCTGGCAGGCCTTGCATTTCTTTGCTTGATCAGCAGACACTTGAGGCAGACCGGTAACAACATTTGAACCGGCAAGTTTGGATAGATATTTGAAGTTCAAGTGACTGAGTCTCTTGTGCCATAGCCATGAGTTCTCACTGATGTTCTTAGCTACAAAACAAACATTAGCAACACCAGTAATAGCACTTAAGTCTACTGCATAAATGTTACCTTTACGTTTGGCAGTGAGAAGAGTCTCATTAGAAGCAATGTCTTTCACATAGCAACTGGAAGTAGTAAATACGCATTGCATTCCTTTATCACAGAATTGAGATATTGATAGAAGGTTGTGTTTCAGACCATCCACTAGAGAGACCTTCTGTACAGTAACTGTACCTCTCTTGATGGTACCTATACCGACGATTTTTCCTCTGGCATTATCACCAAACACTACTGGGGGACCTGATGCTTCGATAATGTCGGCAAGAAGATCTGCAAATCCTGTCATATGTCTTGAGCAGCCACTATCTAGAATCCACAAATCCTTGCTTGCACCAGTTGAGGCCATGAAGCATTCCTGAAATAAAACGGTATGCTTATGGTCCCCCTTATTCAAGGGTCCGAGGGTTAGTTCCTCTTTGGCAACCACATCTGGCCACCACTTGAGGATGAAACCTCAGTGGGTCCAGATAGGTGCTTCAAGAGGCATTCATGAGCCTTGTGACCATAATCAAAACAATTAGAACATCTCACTTGACTGATAGGCTGTGGAGTCGGTAGAATATCATTCTGTTTAGTCGGTGCATCGGCAGAACTAGGGAATTGAGCAGGCACAAACTTAGTAGGTTTAAAGGTGCCAGTGTTGCCTTTCTTTCCATTCTGTTTACCTTTGGCAGTTACCTTTTTAGGCACTTGTCCATCGGCGGCAGAGGAGGTCAGATCGGCAGCACTTGCTCTGCTGATGTATTCACCAAGAATACCGTTATCGGCAGACTCAGTATCAGCAACCTTAACATATCTTTGTTTGTGCTTATCTTTCCTTTTGTTCTGGTTCTTAGGATACTTCATTGCCACAGCACTGTATATTGGCTTAGCATCCTTATGCACTGAGTTAACAGGACTACATTCAACTTTCTCATCCTTTTTCTCGGTAGCACAAGTTTCAGTAGAGCTACTGCTGCTGGAATCAAATCCTAACCCAGATTGGTCCTTATATGACATTTGGGTCTGTAGGATAGTTTCAACAGCAACTCTAGATTTTGTGTAAGAATCAACAATCCTTGAGAGATGATTGTTTCTTTTCACAAGATCTTCGATCTGAGCTATCAATACTGCTACTTGGCATTTGAGATCCAGGTTTTCTTTCTTTAAAGAAATAGACTCAAGCTCGTGTCCTTTGAGAACTGAAAGTTCAGACATAAGCGAGCTATTCTCGTTAGAAATTCTTTTGAAATCAGCAGCCATCACTTTATGAACGCTACTCAGCTTCTCATGATCGATAAAAAGTTCATCCATTGTCTCTATCATTTCAGCTTTGGATATTTCAGGACAAGGATCAGCCAAAATTTTAGGAGCAGAGGCAATGGGTCCAGGAGAGAAGTCAGGTAGGGAAGAGATAGGTTTTGATATGTTTTTGGCAATGCTAGATTGTTCATTGAATAATAGTTTTCTGGTCATCGGTAAGGATTTTGATTTGTTGGTGGTGAATTGAGAAGAGTTACACTGGCCATAGAGTGAGGTTCCCACTTGGTGTACTTTGTATCCATATGGGTTTTCAGCTTTGACACTTATTTCTTTGAAGTGTGGTTGAGGTCTTCCAGCATATTCTTCTTTGACTGGAGTTCTTGGTGGAGATGGATCTCGGTAGACTGGAGTCGGCAATGATGATACATCGTCATCTTCCAAATCTAGGGCGACAAAACTTACATCGGCATCTTCATCTTCATCGGCATCTTCATCGGAATCAGTTTCACACCAAACCGGCAAGGCCTTTTCTGTGCTTTCATCGGCAACAAAGCTTCTAGACTTAGGATGTCTCTGGTTGAATGACTTCCTCATGTATTCATATTTTGGTTGAGGACATTTAGAAGCAAAGTGACCAGGTTTTCTGCAGTTGAAGCAGACCAGATCACCTTTGTTGTTCTTTCCATCGGTAGCACTAGTAGAGGGTTTATTGTAGCTTGCTGGTTTCTGAAATGGTGGTGTGAAGGATTTTGGTTGCTGGTAGTTTCCTTTCTGCATCCTTTTGAAGTCTTTAAACCTTTTGTAGTTCCTAGCGAAGGCGGCAAATTCGTCTTCTTCCATAGGTTTTTCTGAGGTTATTTCATGGGTATTGGAACTGCAGGATGTTTGAGGTGGATCTATAGGAGGGAATTTGTTTGAAGGAAAGGATATCTGTGACTGAGCTGATAGAGACAAGTTTTGAAATTTTTGTCGAGAACGTTAAGTTTTTGCAGTTCTCTCTCATACAGAAATAGACTAGACACAAGATTCTGAATAGAAGTCTTGTTTAAGTCTCTCACTTCTCTAACAGCGGTGACCTTAGTATGATACTCATTTCCCAAAGAACTTAGAAAACGAATATTAAGATCTTTCATAGTATAAACTTTACCTAATGAAGCACATAAATTACTTACCTCGCAAAATCTGTCGTAGGCACTCCTTAGTGATTCACCATCTTGTTTCTTGAAGGATTCAAACTCAGCAATGCAGTCGTAGAGTCTGTTGTCCTTCACCTGCTCGTCACCTTCAAAGTATGCAAGGAGCTTGTTCCAGCATTCTTGAGCCGTGGAGCACAAGTCAATAAGTTTGTATTGCTTGTCATCCAATCCACATGAGATAATGTGGCATGCTTTTCCATCTAGGGCAGCAGAAAGTTTGTCGTCGTCGGTCCATTCCTCTCTGGGTTTCTCAATCAAAGTTTCATCAATCTGAATATGGGTTTCCTGTTCAGTTTCTCGATCAGCATGTTGTGTCAGCGGAGTGGAGGGAATAGGTCTGTAGGTGGTTGAAACTTTTAACGGAATGATTGGACCACCTTCTATGACCTTCATCAACCGGTCATCGATTGAGTTCATATACTTTATCATACGAGATTTCCAGACACCAAACTCGTTGACATTCAACAACGGAATGGTGGTGATGTTGAATGACTGCATGATTTTTCCTGCCATGGTATCGGCAAACAAGCTGCAAAGCTTGGAAATTTCTTTCAAAATTCCAAGCTCTGATACCAATTGTTAGGCCCAATTGGTAGGAAAATAGGCTAGAGGGGGGGGGGTGAATAGCCTAATTAAAACTTTTTCAAAGAAACACTTTTATAAATGCAAAGTCACTTATCAGATTGCAAACTATTATCAGTAAGCGCAGCGGAGAAGATATGACTTGTTTTAACTCACACAAAATCAGTTTATAAAAAGGTTTTGAGAGCTTGGTTTAAACACAAAGTAGTTTCTAAAAGTTCAATGCAGTTTCAAGAGATTGGTCAATGGAAATGATGTTGAGTCAGCAAGAACAACAATGATTTGCCGGTGATAGAGTTCCAACCGGTCAAGGACAGTAAGTAACAGAGGACACAGAGATTTGGAGAGGTTCACAGTGTAAATACTGCTACGTCCTCTACCAAGTTTGGTCAGAACTTGGATTTGGGTTAAGAGCACTTATTAAATATCCCTAGTCTATTACAAGAGCGGCTTTGCCGGATACAAAGACTAAATTCTAGAGATAGTTTAAAGAATCGTAAAGCAAATATCTGACCAAGTGTATTTGAGCGGCAAGTTCAAAAGAACTTATCTCACTCAGGTGGGTGTGTGAAAACTCAGACAACGTATTCCTTAAAATAATCTAGTTCGGGAATACTAACAGTGTTGTAGAGTTTGTGCACAAGTGTATGTCCTATTAAATGATCTAATGATTATCTGGACAAGGAATGTTTGAGCTTCAATGAATGCTGCAAACAACCAACTCTCTTCAATGCACTAAAATCACCAACCTTCTTCAATGCACTGAGTCCTCTATATATAGGAGGAGTTAATGTCTTAGCTTGTTGAAGAAGGATAACATTTGAATTTCCAGCTGGGTAGGTGAGGAGCATTTAATGCAGTATCCTTGGCATTAATGGCGAAGATACGCGTGCCTTAAAAGTCTGATGGGTAAAGACCCCTTTGTCTCAACCGGTTACCTGCAAAAGCAAGTAGAGACAGAGTATATCTAAAAGTAGCTATGTGTCAGACGGCGTAGAAATCATTACAGAGTAGGTAAACTACTTTATAATAAAACAGTATAGAGACAATCAGCAAGGTTGACTTTAATGAAATGATGTCACCTGACTGACAGTGCGGACTGTCTATTATATCGGCATGTTGTTGATCGGCAACTTGTGTATCAAGTTGATCGGCATGGAGTTGATCGGCAACTTTGTTAACTGATCTGCTGATTTGCTTCCTCTTGCTGGTTTGTCTTGTTGAAGAGTTGAAATACACCTGTGCTGATCACAAAGGATCCTAAGGGCACCTTAAAAAGGTTCTAATAAAATTGGGGGACCCTAAGTGTAGACATGATTGGGATTAAGTAATTCTAGGACCTAGGTATCTATTTGAACAACAAGCACAAATGTCCGTCTGTACTGATGTTCCTGTGTTGTTAGTGGACAACATAGGGAAGAAAATCTCATCAAATAAAACATGTCGTGAAATATACACCCGGCCAGTGGATTGATCAAGACATTTATATCCTTTCCGAAAATTATAATAGCCAAGGAAGACACACGGGGTGGACTTAGGCATTAATTTATGAGAATTGTAAGGAACAAGATGAGGGAAACAAAGACATCCGAAGGTTTTGAGAATCGTGTAATCGGGGGAATGTTTTAGGAGTTTTTGAAAAGGAGATGTGTATCCGAGTTGACGCATAGGGAGGCGGTTTATGAGGTAAATAGCTGTTGAGAAAGCATCAAGCCAATATGTTTGAGATACCCCTGATTTTGCAAGAAGCCACAAACCCCATGTCCACGATGTGACGATGTTTACTGTTAGAGTAAAGATGACTTTGAAAGTAAAATTGAAGAAAGAAGAAAAATGAAGCAGCAGCACATGATCCGGCCGGGTAGCTGCAATGATCCGGTCGGGCAAAGCTTGGGTCTGGGCGGACCATGTCCTAGACCCGGGCGGACCAGGAGTTCCGAGCTTTCCGGATTTTGATGTTGTTCTGGCTGTTTTAGAAAGTATTTCAAGTCATTTGGGGATTTGATTTAGGACTCATTTTATCTTCTCGTTTAGGTCTCTAATCCCAATAAATACTAGCCATAAAGTAGTAATTTTCTGTGTGCTTGATTTAATTGACATGGAGAGAGAGATCAGTGATTCTAGATCTAGGGATTTGCATAGCTAGGAACTTTGTGATCAAAGTTCATGCAAACATAGATTAGTGTGATTATCCTCATGTAATTTTTTCTCCACCATAATAATATCTGTTTCTCTTTGCCGTGGAGGTAGCCAATAGAGATTGGTGAACCACGTATATTCTGTATTGATTTGTGTTCATTATTATTTATCTTTTGGGTCTGATTTACTAACAAGTGGTATCAGAGCTCTGGTGGCACCAGAGTCTGGTTAGTAAAGGAAGATCAGGGCATTCCGCTGCGTAGAAAGAGATGGATTCCGGGATGGACAAGAAAATCAACAAGTCTGACGGTAAGAACAGGTTTATTATCTTATGGAAGATTATGCATTGGGCGTGCAGATCGCGGGCATAAAAAGTGCAGATCGCGTGCAGTTTTTTTGTGAAAATCACGTGCAGTCCGCGTGCAGTGTCCGTGTAGAAATCTGGGTGTCTAGGTTGGACACATCTGAGAGCAGTCAGTTATTGCTCATCTGTGCTAGAAATAGCAAATCTGGTAGATCTGGATCTGAAAAGTTCGTCTGGTATTCGTTGGTGATCCAAGAACGCATTTGGAACATTTCGGTGTCTGATATCTACATCTAAAGATGGAGATTTGAAGCTAGGGTTCTGTGATCAGAAGTTAGCTGTCTGGTATAATCTGAAGATCTAACATCCGTTGTAGTATATTCTAGTGATCTAGAAGTAGATACAAAATCTGTGTTTCCGAGGCAATAATCTGGTTAGATTTCAGAGTTGTACATCTGACTCCACGTCTGAAGAATTCTGAGTCAGCTGCAGCGATGGAGAGCAGTGACAATCTGAATGAGGATGGTGATTATGCCCTGGTGACCGAAGAAGAAGCGTGCAAGGAAGTTGCATGGGTTCGAGATTCGGGAGTTTTTTTTCGCATGTGTTCGCGCAAAGAGCAGTTTACAACGTACGAGCAGAATGATGGAGACCATATTTATATGGCTAATGGATCTATCTACAAAGTAGTTGGCATGGACTCTGTAAGGGTGAGAACTTCTGGTGATAAATATCTCACATTGAATAAGGTGAGACACGTTCCACAAGTAGCAAAGAATCTGGTATCACTTAGTCGGTTGGACAAGAAGGGATACAGTTTCAAAGGTGAAGGTGGAGTTCTGGATGTCTACAAAGGTTCAGATGTGATTCTAAAGGGCGGAAGAAAAGATTCCTTGTTCATCCTCCAAGGTTCTGAGATTGGTGAGGGTGTTGATGAGCAGGTAGAGCAGTGTTTTACTCTAGGCCAGAGTGAACTGGGCAAGCCATGGCTAGAAGATTAACACACACCGGTTTTGTTAGTCATGTTTGGCAAGATCCAATGTCGACTGGATGGGCAACGTCTGAATGACTGTTAATTTCCCGTTGGGGTATTATGGGTGTCCGTAGGATACATTGCATGCAAAAAATCTTATTGTCCAGAGGACAAAGTTGTTTACCTGGTGAGGTAACTTCTGAGTGTCTTGAAGATACATGGCGTGCGCGAAAAATCTGGTTGTCCGGAGGACAAATCTAGTGTCTTTGACGAAAGACAGACTGAGGCAAAGGTTAAAAAATCTGGTACGAGGGATGTGGCTCAAGGTGGAATCTATGTCGGAAGCTCATGCATCTGAATTATTAGGGGAGATTCAAAGTCAAGGTGGAGATTGTTAGAGTAAAGATGACTTTGAAAGTCAAATTGAAGAAAGAAGAAAAACGAAGCAGCAGCACATGATCGGCCGGGTAGCTGCAATGATCCAGTCGGGTAAAGCTTGGGTCTGGGCGGACCATGTCCTAGACTCGGGCGGACCAGGAGTTCCGAGCTATTCTGGATTCTGACGTTGTTCTGGCTATTTTAGAAAGTATTTCAAGTCCTTTGGGGATTTGATTTAGGACTCCTTCTATCTTATGGTTTAGGTCTCTAATCCCAATAAATACAAGCCGTAAAGTAGTATTTTTCTGTGTGCTTGATTCAATTGACATGGAGAGAGAGATCAGTGATTCTAGATCTAGGGATTTGCATAGCTAGGAACTTTGTGATCAAAGTTCATGCAAACATAGATTAGTGTGATAATCCTCATGTAATTGTTTCTCTACCATAATAATATATGTTTCCCTTTGCCCGTGGAGGTAGCCAATAGAGATTGGTGAACCACGTATATTCTGTGTTGATTTGTGTTCATTATTATTTATATTTTAGGTCTGATTTACTAACATTTACGTTCAACAGTGCCATTTTGTTGAGGTGTGTATGGACAAGTGGTTTGATGTTTTATGCAATGATTTCTAAGAAATAAAGAGAATTGACGGTTTACGAATTCCCCCCCCCCCCCCATCCGTTTGAATTGTTTTGTTGTGTGTATAGCAGCAATTTTCTTACTCAATTGGTTTTCAATTTGGAGTTTAAACGAAGCAAACACATCCAATACATTTGATTTTCTGAATAATGGAAAAAACCATACAAATCTAGAAAAATCATCCACGATACTCAAATAGAAACGATAACCTTTATTAGAAGTAATTGGGGGCGGACCCCATACATCAAGATGTAATAAGGCTAAGGGTTTTGAAGCATGAAAAGACCTAGAAACAAAAGGTAATTGACTCGATTTCCCTATGGGACAGACATGACAAAAAGAAGGGGCAATCTTCCCGCTAACCGGGAGATGTGCTTTATTTACTAAAGACTTAAAAACCTGATAGACGGATGACCGAGTCGAGCATGCCAAGTGGAGGAGGATGCACGTTTACCAATAAGTGCTAGAGGACTGACGCGAGCGGAAGAGTCGAAGCGAATAGTGTATAGGCCATGAGAGTTATTGCCAGAGAGAATAGTCTGCCTCATGCGGTTGTCCTTCACAGTGAAACCAAAACCATCAAGTTTAAAGAAACAGTTGTTATCTAAAGAAAAACGACGAATTGAGAGTAATGATTTATGTAAAGTAGGAACACACAGAACATTGCGAAGAACAACTTATGATTACGAGAAGACACGAAAGAATGACCAATAGAAGAGATAGGAAGACGAGTACCGTTTGCGATGGTAACCGAGTCGGTACCTGAATAGGGAGAATGATGAGTGAATCCGGCAGAGGAATTGGCCATATGATCGGTGGCACCTGAATCGAGAATCATAGATAGAGGACCGGTCTCAACTGGAGAAGTGTGAGCTTGATGTTGACTAACGAGTGCATAATTTCCACGATCGGGACACTAAGGGGCCGTGTGGTCAAGCTTGAAGCAGAATTGGCACGGATTAGGTTGAACATGAGTGAAGGAATTTGGGGGTCTGTATGGGGTGAAAGGCTGAGGTGAGTAGTGTTGGGGAGACAAGGCAGTATAGTTGGGTGAGGGGGAAAATTGCGGCTGATGAGATGATGGCGGTGGCGTAGAAAGAATGCCACGGCCGCCACCACGTACCCCCCCCTCGCGGGTTTCGGTTGGAATTGCTGCCCCCCTCCCCTTCCATTGTGACCCTTCGGATTACCTCAGCCCCGACCCATATGGTTTGGAGAGTACTCATTATCAGAAGTGTTATAGGAGGAAGATTGTCCAGAAGACCCGGTGTTGGATACTAAAGCACTTGTAGGGTTGAGACAAACCGTACTAAATTTGGAGAGTAGGTCTTCTTCTTGAAGCAGAAGGTCTTGGAGATCATCAAGACTAGCAGCAGGATGATTGTTCTGAGAGGTAATGAACTCTTTGAAAGTAGGACTAAGACCGGAAACTATACGCTGTTGTAGATCTTCATCAGGTATCACTTTACCGGCTTTTGCTAGGGCATCGGAGAGGGTGACGGCAATCTGGAAATAATCATCTATGGACATATCAGGCTTTTTAGCAAGGGCATTTAATTGGGTTTTTAGTTTCTGTATATGCACTCGTGATTTTCCTGCAAATCGTTTCTCTAGGATGGACCATGCTTCATGCGCTGTGTTGCAAGGGTTAATTCGGGCTTGGATCTTAGCCGACACGGTGGCTTTGATCCACCCAAGAACAAGACTAGAGGCTTGTTTGTGAAAAGCAAACAGTGGGTTATCCTTATCGTCGGCGAGTTTCTCAGATGGCAGTGGAGTAGCGACCGTGGTAAAAAGGATATTATGATTATTCAAAACGGAGTAGAAGATAGATCGCCAGTTGAGATAATTGTCACTGTTGAGATGACCGTGACCTAGGTAAGATTGAATGTTTAGGTTCAACGGTAAAGGTGTGACTGTAGACGGAGGTTCTATGGAGGAAGAAGAACTGTCGGTATTATCAGAAGAGCCACCCATAATATCTATGGAGCGACTGATACCATATAAGACAATTCAAAGAAAAGAAATACTGGGAAGAAGAAAGGGAACACGGCACAGAGAAGGGAGGAATTTTCGACTTGTCATTTCTCTGTACAATCTCATACTATATGTATACAAGAGTCCTAGGAATAGCTAAACTTGATAGACAAGATAAAGATCTCATCTTTTATTTGTGCTAACCTAAATAAGGAAAAACAATATCATCTTTTTAACAAAAGATATACACAATATATTTAGGTATAGACGAGATTTTCACATGTGGGAATTAAGGTGGGGCCACGGGTTGAGTAGTGTTGTTTACAATAGGTGTGTCGGTGCAAGTGTTTAAGAGTGTCATTTGTAATATTTACGAATGCTAGTTGTAGTTTTTAAGAGTGTCAAGTCATGTGTTATTGAGTGTTAGCCCATGTGTTTGAAAAGTGTTAGTTGTACTGGTTAACGATACCAATTCATGTTGTTATCGAGGGTTAGTGGATGTGTTAGATGTGTTTAGAGAGTGTCAGAGCATATGAGTGTCAGTTCATACCCAAATCATATCGCACTATCTTAGTCACCACCTTTTTTATTGGGTTAATTGCAATTTGGTTACCTGAGTTTTACAAAATTCTGCGATCGGTTACTAAATTTGTCAAAGTTGCGATTAGGTTCCTGAATTTGCTGAACCGGAGCAATCTGGTGTAAAATCCGTTAACTTGTTAAAATTCTAATAAAGTCATCACATGTGCCAAACACGTGACATTTTACTGAGGTCAAAAATGTCTTTTCTCAATAAATTGATCTTCATGTGTCCAGATTTCATCAAACCCCCATTTCCTCACTCAATTGATCTTCATTCTTTAAATCTAAACATAAACCCCATATTTCATCCCAAACCAACCCCATCCCTATGGAAATTTTTATCACAGATCTACATCCACTCTTCTTCCCCAATTCGCTCGTTTTCTCTCCACTCCAGCTTTTCTCCCCGTCAATCCGGCCGCCCCGCACCACCCTCCCCAACCGTCCCCTCTTCTTCCCTGGTTCCACCTACATACCCTCGGCATACCCTATTCAAGATGCCGACTGTATCTCTCCTTTGACCTTACTCCAGATGCAAGCCGTATTCCACTTGGTCTTCCTGCAATGAGAAAAATATTGAAATCGTCAATTAACGTCGACCAAGACGACGCTAGATCCTCAATGTCCAACTCCGTATCACATATCACGTTTACTGTGAAATTTGGGCTGTTTTATGGAGGGGTATTTTCGGGGAAAATCGATTGGGCGGGTGGGAATGCCGAGGGAATCTTTGTTTTGGGCGATGAGGGAAAGAGGGAGGGACTTTGAGGGTTCGGATTTGATGAGGTTCTTGAGGTTGAGCATGGGTTTGAGGTCTCGTTCTTTCTCGACGGCGTGGTCGAGGGCTCGGTCACGAACCCAGTTGATGGTGGAGACATCGAGGAAGGTACGGCGGCTCTGGTGGTGGTGGTGGTGGTGGTGATCTGGGTTTGATGATAGCGAAGGTGGTGGTGGGTAGATGGTGGCGGTAGGATGATGGTGGCTGTTTTGGGTGGGGGGGGTATTAGGCTAGAGGTTGAAGATGAAGCATATTTACATTTCGACCCCTAATCTTTTATTTTTAACACTTGAAACTAAAATATTTGTAAGTGAGATTCATTTACGAGTGGGAATGACATGTTTGCCCTCAATAAAAGTCACATGTTTCGCACATGATATACATTTCGTTAGTTTTTTAACTAGTTAACGAGTTTTACACCAGATTGCTCCGGTTCAGCAAACTCAGTATCCGGATCGCAACTTTGACAAATTTAATAACCGATCGCAGAATTTTGTAAAACTCAGGTAACCAAATTGCAATTAACCCTTTTTTTATTCGCAATGCTTTAATATACTCCCTCCGTTCTATAATAAAAGTTGCTTCTTTCTTTTTAGGCGTCACATAATAAAAGTTTCTATCCCAGCATGAAAACGTGATGATAGCTCTTCATTCAATTTTCAATGAGACGTAATTCCACACTCATAAACAATTTACTAACTATTTTCTATTCACAACGCCTACTACACTACTATTAATAGTACTAGCGGGTAACCCGTGCTCTGCACGGGAAACCAATACTATGTCTTAAAAAATATTTTAATTATAGTTAATTAATATATTAATCATCATTTTAACTAATACTATTAATAATAAAAATTAATCTATATGATTACTATTATTATAATAACTATTATAATTAATTAATACCATTGATAGTAATAGTTAATATATATATTAATAGCAATGATTAGTCTATATAATAATAATTATTAATATAATTATTATAATAAAATAATATTATTAATAGTAATAGTTAATTGATATAGTAACTATTATGATTAATTAATATTAAAAATTAATAATCTAACTTATATAATAACTATTATAATCAACTAATACTAATAATAGTAATAGTTAATGTATGTAGCCTATTATAGTTAACCAATACTACTAATAGTAAAAAAATAACTTATAAAGTAACTATTAAGGTTAACTAATACTATTAATAGTAATAATTAACTATATAGTAACTATTATAGTTAACTAATACTATTAATAGTAATAGTTAACTAATATAGTAACTATTATAGTTAACTAATACTATTAATAGTAATATTTAACTTGTATTGTAACTAATATTGTTCACTAATACTATTAATAGTAATAGTTAATTAATATAGTTAACTATAACAGTAACTATTATAGTTAACTAATACTATTAATAGTAATATTTAACTTGTATTGTAACTAATACTATTAATAGTAATAGTTAACTAATATAGTTAACTATAATAGTAACTATTACTAATAAGAGTAATAGTTAACTATAATGGTTAACTATTATAGTTAACTATTACTAATAATAGTAATAGTTACTATAATAGTTAACTATTATAGTTACCCTTTTTAGTAACTATTATTATTAGCTAATAGTATTAGCTAATGAAAAGAAAATGAAAAGTCACTTATTTATTAGTATGTTATTGATGTGGCTTCTCCAAATGCAAGCTTTCTCCATTGTTTGTCCACATGTCAATACCATAGCTCTTTTGGCCAACTTTATATATATATATATATATATATATAGATTTTTAATTTTTTCAATTCCCACGCATTCAATTTTAGTAACTTTTATTATGAGATGGAGAAAATATATATGTTCACTCCTTAATTCCTGTGCCCAACAATAAGTGAGAGCGTTGAGCTAGGATTGAAGGGGTATTTGTTTGTAGTTTATTACAGTATAATATGTTTTTAAAAACAAAATTATTTTTTGGACAAATCGAATAGTAATATAGTCCTTTGTACATAAATGATGTTTCCACTTTATTTTTTTAATAAACGTTAATCAATAATTATAGGTTATTTAATATATATTAATAAATATTTTTAAAATTAGTATGGATAGTATTTATAATAATGTGTTAACGACAAAAAATTTTTATATTATAATAAATTAACATTAAACTTTTATTCAAGATGCGTTTAAACAAATAACTTAAATAGTGAGAACATCATTTGGAAGGAGAGGGAGATAGTGTCAAATTTATTTTGGAATGA
Source organism: Campanula takesimana (assembly GCA_026119855.1). NCBI lineage: Eukaryota > Viridiplantae > Streptophyta > Magnoliopsida > Asterales > Campanulaceae > Campanula > Campanula takesimana. The sequence continues at coordinate 347,104 of JAOWBW010001154.1, read as the reverse complement.
ATAAGTATAATAATAGGAGAATTACTTGCTACTATTTATTTTTATATCATATTTGAAAGTTTGACATTTCAAGTACTCTTTTCATTCTTGCTTGAAATTAGATAATCTCATCTTAATTTTTATTATGATCAATAAAAGTAAATTTTTACAAAATATTAATGATAAATTTAATTATTTTAGTAAAATTTAAAAATTGTTATTGATTAGTAAAACATTAAGTTATTTATCAAAAACACTTAATAGAATTTTAATGAGATGATTAAATTGACATTAATATTTGATCAAAATTTAATTGTATTAACAATCAAAAATCAAACAAGACTATCTTTTGAGATGAAGTGATCCTTTTATTTGCTTAAAGCCTTTTGATCTCAATTTTATTCTTACACTGAAACTTGTTACATTGCATTAATTATACTTTTTGACAGAAATAATACATGAGAAAAAATTATTAAAATTATTTTAGGTATTTTTTTTATAAAGTTGTAATCGTAATTTTGTTTTAAAAAATATTTATGAACACTTCTAAAACAACACTTATTTTATTCCATGGACAGTAATACTATTACTACCTTAATTTAATAAGTTGTTAATATGACAAACTTGTTTTACATTAAGAGATGGAAAACTAGATTTTTCGTAATTGTCTGCTCTAGTATTATATGTGCATGTTCTAATATTAGAAAGTGTATCTTCTAATTTAACACTTATTATTAACATTCAAACCGACACTTTTAAACATTCAAACATGCAATTTATGCCGGTTGTAGTGTTAAGAATTGCATGTCCTAGTGATAAAAAAAAACATCCGATGTGGTATTGAAAAATATCTTTTACAATGTCAACAAGTGTCACGTGAGTTTTTATAAGTTCCGTAACAAGTGTCTGTCCTAGTTAATGATGGCCAAACGAAACCGGAACCGGACCAAAATCGTCAAACCAGCCAGAACCGGAAAGTCCGGAACTACCTTGAACCTTGACGTCCGGAGTCGTATGAACCGCGACCGTTTGTAACACAGACCAGTTCCGGTTCATCCCCTTTGAAACCGTGAACCGGCGGTTGGGAACTCCCATGAACCGCCTAGACCTAACTGAAACCGGAACCGTCAGCAAAACCGTTAGAAAACCGTCAAAATCATTAGATTTCTAACGGTTTCACCAGAATTAACCGTTACTAACGGAAAGTTGACAAGAAATGTTGAGTTTTGACTGAATTTTTAGCCAAATTCAGTTAATAAAAATAAAAATAAAAAATTGAGTATAGAAAAGAAAAGAGAGACGGACCTCTTTAATTTTTCAAACATTTTTTCTATACTTTTTTGTAAAAAAAAATCGGTAATAAAATATTATTATAATTTTTTTCTTTTAATAAATTATTATTTTTTAAAAAAATAAAGAAATTGTGGACCGGCGGTTCCAAACCGTGAACTGACCGTAACCGAAAGAGATATGGTTTAGTTACGGTTTCAAGATTTTCCGAAACCGGAACCGTGTTTAGTCATCCTTAGTCCTAGTGTTAAAAAGTACATGTTGTATTGAAAAATGCATGTTACAGTGAAAAGTGTTTGGTGAGTTCTTATAATTTCCAGTTGTTTTCAAAAATGTCACTGCACGGTATCCACTTATTTACAAAAAGAGGTGGTCTCCCATGATAACAAGGGGATCCGTCTCATGCATGAGACGGGTCGCCCCATGACCCATGGGCCGAACCCGCCACGTGGCAGCCTCCCAGAGCTCCAAAAAAATTTTTTTTTTTTGAGTTTTTATATTATTTTTTCGGCTTTTCCGTCGTTAACCAAAAGTAATAGTTACCATAACTTAATGTAATGACTGAATACATATAAAGTAATATTGTTCATAAGTAAACGTAACACCTGTTTTACAAAAAACAAAAGCTCGTTTTACCCATTTTTTTCAAATGTAATACTAACTATAATTACATGTAACCCAAGCAATATCTAAATATAATTATCATTTATACTGAAATGTAATAATACTTTTGCAAAAATGTAAAATATTGTGTATTTTGATTTAATTTTTTGAAAAGTAACAACTCATATATATGAATGTAATTGTTTGTACAAGTAAATGTAACACTTTAATAATAGAAATTATAAAATATTTCTATATATAATGTAATACTTTTACATGTAACACTAATCAAGTGTTTTTAGCTCTAAAAATGTAAATGGTTGAATTATTACTTTTTCTATACATATGTGTTACAATTATGTATAAACATTATTACATATAAGTAACACGTTCGTTACATTTTAGTTGTAATAAGTATTACTTTTGGTAAACGAAGAAAACATTAAAAAAAACAATGTTACTTTTCTATATATATGTAGTACTTTTATCTATACAAACTGTTACTTTATATGTATACAGTCATTACATTATGTTATAGTAACTATTACTTTTGATAAACCGAAAAAAAAACAAAAAAAAAAATTTTAAAAAACCAAAAAAAAAATATTTTTTTTGGGCCTATGAGAGGCTGCCACGTGGCAGGGTCGCCCTTGAGTCCTAGAGCCAAAAAAAAAAAATTGGGCCTATAAGAAGTTACCACGTGGCATGGGTTGCCCCTTGGGTCATGGAGCCGGTTCAATGGCCGGGTCATGGGTTGGGTTTTGGGTCGAAATGACCCGTCTCATGGATGAGACGGGTATGTGTGTTCTCACTTGAGTCTTTGTCTTACAAAAAAATGTCACTTCACATTTCGAAATCACACTTTACGCTAATACGAGTGTAAAACACGTTTTTTATGAGATTTTCACAAATTTATTTTTGCTACTCCCTTCGACCACAAATATAAGCAAAAAAGACACAAAAAAATAAATACACATTAAGAAAGTTGTTAAAGTTATTTAATTGTCTTGATTTTACAATAAAAACATTTTAAAAGTTACTGATGTATTCTCATATTAAATGTGTAATAATAGTGCAGTTATATTTGACAATGAGTAATTGATTAGAAATATTTTTGGTAAATTTTATTAAATACTACTCCCTCCGTCCTAAAATACTTGTGTTTCTAGCAATTTACACACAAATTAAGAAAATCAATTAATACATATCAAATAGTCTAAATTACCCTTTGAATAGTTCAAGTACCTAGATAATTAAATTATTTTGCAGTCACAACTACCTATCATAAATAAGGGCAGTTTAGGCAAAATGTGCCAATATTTTATGGAAAACTGCAAAACTGCAAATATTTGGGACAAAAAATCTATTCTAAAACTACAAGTATTTTGGGACGGAGGGAGTATTATATTTTGCATTGTAACTGATAAAATTTACTTATATTTAAAAGCCAAAAAAAGTAGGTTGTTTCTGTTATGACCAATCTAAATATATACTCCCTTCGTCCCACTCGAATTAGGACAAATTTCCATTTTGGGTGTCCCATTCGAATTAGGACAGCCCAAAAATGGAAATTTTTTATTTAATGGGACCCACATTCACACTCACAACAACTTTTCACTCATTATTCTCTACCCTACTTTCTCTCTCCTACTTTACTTTTCATACTCACAACACCTACTCTACTAACACTTTTTCCTTAATCCCCGTGCCCAACCTAAAAATCCTAATTCGGGTGGGACGGAGGGAGTATTAATTAAAAATATAATAACGGGTCAACAATGAATACAATTAAATAAATTGCAGACTAATACAAGTATTAATGAAGAACCTGAACAACGTAACAAGATTAATCGAATAGAGGCCTGCTGTATTGAAGTGTCCTAAGACAGAAATTCGTCCCCACTTGTGCAGCAGTTCGTTCCGGACGTCTATCTTGAGGATACATCTATTCGGAACAAGTTCTTGCACAAGAACTTGTCCCTAAGGAAATCTAGCATATGGAAAGATTATGTTTACATGTAGTCCAAATATAGGAGTCTCCTTGAAAGATAAAGAAATAAACAAAATATTATGCTTAGCACATAAATTTGATAGATCTGATCTTATGAAAAGAGGAAACCATCCTTACACAGTAACATATAAATTAGGATATACCCTATCAAACTCCCATCATAGCATGGAATTCAAAACAAGAGAAAAAATAGATATAGATGATCTTTTCAAACAAATTGGAAGGATATCAGCCATACCTAATAGAGAATTGATCCCCTTATTAGAAAATTGGACTATGAATTTAAACAATAAAAATATAAAACTTTTAGGACAAAAATCAAGACTAGCAGTCCAAGAAGAACAAAATAAGTAACCCAAATTTTACACCAAATTTGGTGTAAATGAATAGTGTTGCACCAAATTTGGTGTAACACTATTCATTATACCAAATTTGGTGTAATAGTTTCACTTGTCACATTTAGTCCCTCTAAATTGTAAAAACTCACACATTGTAAATTATTTTAATTAACTTATATGTTAATAAATTATATAATATATTTTACTTAATTATAAAAGTACAATGCATAAAAATAATTATAAAAACATAATATTATATCATCTCAATTAAAAGAGAGGGGTTTATATGTAAAATCATAGACTTCAAGTATTGTTTGTGTAACAATGAGTGTTAGTGGAAAAATGAGGTGGATAGAGAATATTCCTTTTTAGTGTGAAAAATAGTGTGATACATTGGAGAAGATTTTTATTTAGTGTAACATTTGGTGTAAAACTTACACCAAATTTGGTGTTCTCCATTGGAGATGCTCCAAGTTCCATTCACAAGTTCCAACAGCTTTTGCATATATTTGTGGTCAAAGAGAGCACATTAATTTTGTTTGTAGAGCATTATTATCTAATATAGTTATCGACAAGGTTCTAAAAGCGCTAGGAGGTCAGGCGCTGTAGTTGGGCCTAGACGGGATTTAGGCGGGGCCTAAAATTCGGACATAGTTATAATATCTTAGGTGGGACCAAAGCGTTTCGTGAACGCCTAGCGCCTAGGTGAGCAAATTTTAGAAAACTGATTATCGATACGCTATAATAATGTGCACAAACTTTTTTGTTGTCCCGTTAATAATTCACACTTTCCTTAAATGAAAATTTTATATATTTTTTTATTCAATGAGACTCACTTTCACTCAAAACAACTATCCACAACTATTTTGTACCTCATTTTCTCTCTTTTACTTTACTTTTCATACTCACAACAACTTCCCATTATTATTCACCCCTTAATTTCCATACACACGCCATTTTGTTCACAATATTGTGGGACGTATGGAGTATTATGTACAACACTTCAATACAATAATTTGTAAATAAGAACCAGTGTAGGTAATTTATTCAAAATTGTTTTAAACAATTAATATTATATTATATCTGGTCTAAAATAAATCTTTTTTTTAAAGCTAAAATTTGGTTTAACATATTTGTCACTCTTTCACTTAAAGCCTTTTGATCTCAATTTCATTCTTATAATAAAATTTGTTACATTACGTTAATTATACTTTTTGACAGAAATAATGCATGAGAAAAAAAAACAGTTGATAATATTATTTTACGTATTTTGTATAAAGTTGTAATATTAAGTTTGTTTTTAAAAATATATGAACATGCACTTGTAAGACAACATTTATTTTGTTTAATGGAAAGTAATACTCCCTTAATTTAATTTCTTATAAAAAACATGTTTTACTAAGAGATGGAAAAACAAATTTTTCATAGTTGTCTGCTCTAATATTATCATGTGTCTATTTTAGTATTAGAAAATGTCTATTTTAACACTTATAAAACAGTGACACTTATAAACATGCAAACAGACACTTTTAGTGGTAGAGTTAAAGATTACGTGTTGTAATTTTAAGAATTGCACGTCGTAGCGTTAAAAAATGTTTGTTGTATTATGGTAAATGTCTCTTACACTGTCAAAAAGTGTATAATGCGATTTTATAAGTTTTGGTTATTCACAAAAATACCAACACACGATTTCTACTTATTTACAAAAATATCACTTTGTATTTTGAAATCACGCTTCACAAACTTCTAGGGGAAACTAGTTCTTCTTAAATGATAAGAAGTCTTGTTTTTCAAACTTTTCTTAAATGCTCCCCAATGCTTGCTGTAGACACTGAAAATTTGTCAATGTCAATTCTTTTTCTGACTTATTAAATTAGTCAAAATGTTGACTTGTCAATGAATACCAAAAGTCAAAGTCCACATATTATTTCAATGTCTTGTTTTTTTAATATGTTGGTAAAGTCCAAACAAAATAAATGGACAACCCAATATATTATCGCAAAATCTTGGAAAAAAAACGCGTTTTCTCAAACGCTTAGGAAAAACGTGTTTTAAAAAAAAACGCGGTGGCATTTTGTAGAGACCCTGGGGCGGGGGGCCCACGGCTTTAGGCTAGGAGCGTGCGGATCACCCTAGGATGTCTAATTGTGTTTTAGAGTTGTCCCACGTTTTTGAAGAACCTAAGAAAACCTAATGTTTATGAGCCTAAGTTTGATTTACGAAAACAGAGATTCTTTTGGATGAGGGGTTCGGGGGTTAGGTTACGAAATAGGAAGTACTTAAACACCCATTTCGCCCGAGCAATGTCGGTCTTGTTTGTTCATAATTCACAAAGATAGATGTGTTCTTCCTATTTGAATGATGATAAAAGGGGGTTTTATAGTTTAGAATGTAGGGAGATAACTCCTAGGCCAATTCAATGTAATGAAAGGGCCATTGGTGTCATGTCCCAAATGGTTTTGGGATGATTGCACATTTGATTGAAGAAGAAGAAGAAGAAGAAGAAGAAGAAGAAGAAGAAAAAGAAGAAGAAGACATAAAGAATTAAGTTAAGACATTTTACATATAATATCCTTCAAAGAGAACCTCTTGAAAAAGTCTTGAAGAAGAGGTTGACTACTTGGAGAGAATATCTTTTGTAACTTGCTTAGAGCTTTGTTTAGAGAAAAGTCTAAGGTGGAAAAGTCCTCCTCCAATGATGGATTAGAGGGGTTTTTATAGTTGAAAATGTGTGTGTTTTGGAGCCAAACGGAGTCTCCAAGAAATATTTCCCGGGCAAAATCATGTATAATGAGCAAGGGAGAGATTCTTGGGCAGAATCTGTAACTGACACACCCTAGAAGCGCGCGCATCCCACCTAGGCGGAGGAAGGCGCGCCCGTCTGGCCTCAAGGGGCGGAGGCGCGTGACTCTGAAAGGCAAATTTTGACAGAATGGACTAGAAAGTTAGAACTGTTATTCAGTTTAGTCCCTGGACTTAACAGAGCCCGTCTGGAACTTAACCAAAGTAACAGAAACTAACAAAAAATACTTAAGAGGGAGAAACACAAAATCAAGTGTGCAATCGGGGTGAGCGGTCCAAGGCGGGGTGTCTACAGAGCCCCTCGGCGGCGTGGATTGCGAAGCAAATGCGCCGACGAAAGACAGACATCCGCCAAGGACATCACCAAGAAAAAGAAAAGACTCGATAAAAGCAGGATTTGAAATTGCAAGGGATAGAGGTACGCTCCTTGTGTGAGCGGCTTGGGTGATAATGAAAGGTTCGGTGGCATGAAGCGGCCCACCGTGGCCGACAGCGGGACCTGGGGGTCCGTTTGCTGGAAGCGGGACCTGTTTGCTGGCGGCGAGATCCGTTTGCTGGAATGCAGGACCCGGAGGACCGTTTACTGGAAGCGGGATCTGTTTGTTGGTGGCAAGATCCATTTGCTGGAAGCGGGATCCATTTGCTGGTGGCGAGATCCGTATGCTGGAATGCGGGACCCGGAGGACCGTTTGCTTGAGTGCGGGACCCAAGGGACCGTCTGCTTGAATGCGGGACTCGGAGTACCGTTTGCTTGAGTGCGGGACCCGGAGAACCGTTTGCTTGAGTGCGGGACCCGGAGGACCGCTTGCTTGAGTGCGGGACCTGGAGGACCGTTTGCTTGAGTGTTGGGACCCAGAGGACCATTTGCTTGAATGCGGGACCCGGAGGACCGTTTGCTCGAGTGCGGGACCCGGAGGACCGTTTGCTTGTAGATCTTGCTTGATAAGGAGGTGGTGATTTTGTGGCTCACCCAGGACCAAGTTGTTGCCGTGAGTCGTACTTTGATGTTGACTGTTTGACTTTGAATTTTGGTGGGGTGTGGGCACAGTTGACTGCGGAATGCTTTCTGCTGGGGATGAATTGTCAAAACTGATCATTGAGAATGAAAGATGTCCATTACGGAGTTCATTCAGCTTGAAACTTGTGGTGGTGGAGCTGAAACTCAGATGAGCATTGATTCCCGCGTGGGAAGTTGTGTTTGAACTTGTCAGAGAGTAGAAGGCGCGTGCGTCTGGTCTTTGATACGGGAAGCGCGCGCGGCTGAAGGGCATAGCGAGAGGCGCGCGCCTTGTTTAAGTTCAGCATATATAAACAAACGGTTCACTTTTTTGGTGAGTTTCCAAAATTTCAAAGAACCCTCCAAATTCCGAACCAAATTTTCGCAGAGAAATCACCCCAAAACACTTTCTTGTTTTTCTAAGAGCAATTCTATCATAGAAACGATGTCGGATCGTCAACAATCTCCTCCGTTCGAGATGCCACAGGGCGAGGAGCCCAAGGTTGGAATTGAGGCGATGGACCCGAGTTTGCTCACGTACCAGCCGCATACCCATATCTCCCACTTTTTCACAGCGGGATTGGTAAGAATTTTTCATTCTCTTTGTGATTTTCGCGCTTTGGGGCTGCTCTATTTTACCCGTATTTTTTGCTGCAACTTCTTTTGTTGATCGTTATTGTTTGTTGTTGTTGTTGTTGATTTATTGCAAGAAACATGTTCGGATACCCATTTTCATGCCCACACACTTGCATGCATGTTGAAATTTCTGTTTTGGGTTTGTCCGTTTTCTACCCGTTATGCTGACGAAATTTTCGTTGTTTCTTGTTTCTTTTCAGGAGTGGAGCCGCCTGTCGGAGATTCGAGGCAGAGCTCATGGTCCGGTTACTATTTGGAGCAAGTTTCCCGAGAACGTCAGGGCTCGAGTTCAGTCCACCCACTTCGGCCTCTTTATTACCAGTCTGCCGGCATTGAAGAATGATCTGAATGTTATTCAGGCTCTGAGAGAGAGATGGTGGGACACCACCCATACTTTTCATCTACCCATGGGAGAGGTCACGATGATGCCCGCTGACTTCACGGCATTGGCTAGTCTGCCGTTTGCGGGGGACCCTGTCCCTTGTGTTTTGAGATGGGCCCTTCGGACTGCTGACGAGCTGTTGGCCTTGGTTGACTGCGGCTTCCCGGTGAAGAATTACCGGGGTCACTTGGGGGAGCATCCGTCGATACTTTAGAATTCTTGCAGCTGAGCCTTTGGGTGTTACTGCTGAGCGGGTCGATGCTGTGGCCCGTTGTTTTATATGGTACGTGCTGTCCCATACTCTGTTTGCCAGTGGGGGATCCTCGGCCTCCTTGGCCCTGCTTGATTTGTTCGTAGATTTGGACCAGGCCGGCCAGTATAACTGGGGCGCAGCGGGCTTAGCTGCTTGTTATCACGCCATGGATCTGACCAGCCGTTCGACCACTAGCTCGGTCACGGGCTTCAGTCTGTTGTGGGAGGTATACCGCTTTCCCTTTTCTTTTTAGCTTTCTTGTCATTGCTCTACTGTATCTTTGAACTGTCATTAATTTTTCCCTTGCCTCTGTTTTGAGCTATGGGCCTTCGCTGTCTTGGAGATGAGGGACTTCAAGATTAACAGGGAGGGCCAGCCCCAGTATCCAAACTGTATGAGGTGGTCATATAGGGAGAGGAACGTGCGGACTGGCACTGCTCCCATTAGCCTGCTTTCAGCTCGACGTCACTTAGATTCTTTGAGGCCAGAGACTGTCGCCTCCTCTTTGTTCCCGTGGAGGGCTATTTATGTTTTTATAGAGAACACTCTGATTCCCACCCGCTCGAGGCTTCTTATGAGCTCAGTGGAGTGCACGGCGATGTATCTTGGAGAGAGAGAGAGTTCTGGCAGCATGGTAGCCAAGTGACGGACTTCCACCGCCCTCCTAGGCCAGCGGTTCCTGATGTTCCTCCCTTCTGTCCTCGTAACTGGAGGGCTCTTTCAGATGCAGACCGGGCAGTCTACATTGCGGGGGTTGATGCTACCACTTTCATTCTTCTAGAACAGGATTATGGGTTATTCAGGGAGTATAACCTCCAGCAGGGCTTCATGTTTGCTGATCCAAGGGAGACACATGCCGCTCCACAGACTTCGGCTCGATTCTATCCCACCGGCGCTGGATATTGCTTTGATCCACCTTTGCCTCCTCCGTACAATACTTATTCGAACTTTGGGGTTTTTGAGGAGCAGAGGGAGATTGTTCCTGAGGACATGTCGCCGGAGAGAGAGCCTCCTGTTCAAGCTGCTGTGGTATACTTTTCTGACTGTCTTTGCACTTCTCAGTTCCAGCCTTGCTTTCTGTTCCTTGTATTGATGCAATTTTATTTTCTGTCCTCCGTTGTAACAGGTGCATGTAGCTGATTATAGGCACTTGGGCAGACAGAACAAAGGGATGAGGAGGAGACTCCGTCAGCTGGAGGAGAGTGTCACGCCCCGGAAATCTCAAAAATCCATAAATATAAAATTTACATAATATACATCTCCAAAATACAAAATACAAAATACCAAACACGGGCGCGTGAATTCAACTATGAAATCTATACCATCAAGCAACACCTCAACGAGATTATAACTCGGAGACTAGAAACAAACGCGGAAGCAAGAACAACTATTAACAAAAATACCCAAAGTGTAACCGTATATACAAAACACTGAACGACTACGAACCCACAATAATATGCGTAAAGGCTCCGAAGGGCAACTATCCCAAATGCGATCAACCTGCTCATAAGATTCCCGCTACAACGGACCTCACAACGCTACCACTTGCTTTCCTGGGGGGGGGGGGGGTTAAGGAAAAACAATTTGAAACAAGAAACGGGGTGAGATAAAATCTCAGTAAGTTACTAAATGCATCTACATGGCATAATATAATGCAAATCAATTATATAACTGAGCAAGTAAATCATATAACAACAAATGAGAAAGCTCCCTATCGCCAACCGTCCCATACCAGTTGGAAATAACGACTAACTCATCATGCAGCACATAAGACTGAAATAAACACGTTACAAAGGATACTGAGCCAAGGTTTCACCAAACCAATAGACAATCGCTGCGCAGCTTCAACCGATCAACAATAGCAGTATAACAACTGAAGAGAACCCCGGTCAGAACCGACCAATCAATCAATCAACCCATCAAGCCATCTTCATAGTAGAATAAAAGCTGAAGAGAATACCCCCGGTCAGAACTGACCAATCAACCACTCAAACCCTCTCCATAGTAGCATAAAAGCTGAAGAGAAACCCGGTACCGGAACCAATAACAATGTAAAGTGCCACAAGGGCGGGAGTCATGCCACAAAGTCATGCTCCAAAACGATTAGCTAGAATACCCACAACGGAGCTAGCTCATCCCAACCAAGGCCAATCTGGATGAGGACAGAAGGACCAATGGGCGATGCTATACTGGACTTGGCTCGTGCCATTATAGCATTATCCATTGCCTGACTCGATACACAATTTAACCAGCTGGACTTTCAATAATGCTAAGTAATGAATACTAGCTTTATAAACATCAAAAGGGTTCCAAAGTAGGGAACCATACCAAATAATCACCATAAAGATGCAACGGTTACTCATGAAGAGTTTAACAACAACGATAACAAGAGTTTCTCATGAAGAGCACAACAACGATAAACGGAATTGCTCATAAGGAGCCCAACAACAATGATTATTAAAACACGATAATTCCATAATAAGGAACCATACCAGATACATTCAAAAGATGATACCCACAAGTTACTCATAAGGAACACAACCCAAATGGTCGCTCACAAATAGTACAACGACTATAACCCAAAATGATCCTAAACGTTTACTCATAGAGATATACTAGGGCTATGAACTCAACTATCTCTTTACACCTAGAATTCCAAATAGGAATTCCGAATAAATACCCTTAAGGCAAATCAAACCCACAGTTACCCAATCACTATACCACGCTTTACCTCCATTCATAAACGGACCAATTCTTAATACCCCAAACGAACCCAAAAGATTACACTTATTCACACATGATCACAACGGACCAAACCCAACACTTTGGTATTCCCTAATACCCTCTAGGTATTATAAGATATCACTTAGAATCTAGACCAAGTCTGATCCCAAAATCAATCCGATCAAAATAATCCTGAACACATTACAAGATGCCCAAACACTCTCAAACAATACTTAGACTAATTCCGCAACACAATTGTTCAAAACGGACCATGCCTATTAATCATCAAAATATAAACCAATTCAACAACACATCCTGAAGATGATACACGCGAGATACTCGTAAAGAGTACTACCCAAATGGTCATTCCCCAAATAGCACAATGACTATCATTAAAACTATCCCAAACGTCCACTCATTATGAAAGTGTTCCCACATTTTCCAATAATCCATAACTAAATTCCATAACCCATTTATTCACAAAGGAACCAAGGCGAAACCACACAAACCGATATTCCCAACTTGATTACAACGGACCGATTCTAAACACTTTGTCATAAGACACTAAATGAAATCTCAACACAATATAAACCTGAAACTCACCTAAATAAACCACCCCATCTCTAAGTACTCTAGAAGAGCTTTAAAATGATAGTTTACTCGTCCAAAACGGAGTTCGGATGAGAAATTTATGGAGGAAACAGTTTTAGAAGAAAAGGGAAGAATATATCAGAGTCCCAGCTTGGCACGACCGTGCCTAAGAAAGTGGCACGACCGTGCCAAACATGACGAGAGGAAAGTGAATATTTGCACGACCGTGCCAAATAAAGGGGCACGACCGTGCCAGAAGAACAATGCCCAGATTTCTTCCTAGGTTCATACATACCCGAAAATGGCACCCAAACAACCCAAAATTTTTACCATTTCTCAAATACTCAAAATCAAGACTTCCAATAAGCATAACAATGAACCAAAACAACTTATAAACTTGAATAGGACCAAAATAACACATCTAGAAACCCAAATCAAGGTTTAAATCCCAACCTTCATATAATCACTATTTTTAACCAAAAATCCAAATAAATTACAAATAAATTCCAAACTCAATCAAACTTCAAATATAACAACTAAAGCATTATATAAGCATGATATGAACAATTTATCATAATATTGGGGGAAAAGCAACTTACTTGAATTTTCTCAAAGTTGTCGGAACTCGAATATTTTTAGCCCTCTACGATCCTAACGACGATCTAAACAAGTTTCATGTTTTAATAAATGAGAAATAACAAGAGGAAGATGGTTAGATTGAAGAGAGAAGGTGGAGAAGAAAACTTACCTTTTCTTGGAAGAGAGAGAGAGAGTTTGTGCTGGGAAAAGAATGAGGTGAAGGAGAAAGAGAGGGAGTAGGGAGAAGATGATTAAACCAAACTTACACTTAGACCCCTCCCTTACTACTACTCTCTACAAACAAACTCCCCACTAACAATTAAGACTCAACATTTCTACACTAGCACAAATGACCCAAATAAAATGCTAGTCATAAATTATTATAACACATAAAATGCACACATAAATTATTAATTAAATAATAATTTAAATAGATAAATAAGCAAATAAATAAATAATAATTATTTATTACTAATAAAATAGAGCCTAGTTTTCGGGTCGTTACAGAGAGGGTGCTAGGGCTGTACAGGGACATTGCTGCTATGACTAGAGATGCTGCTGGTGCTATCTCTGGTGATGCGAGAGGAGCTGCCCGAGGTGCTCGGGGCATGGGACGAGGCTGTAGGGACGCTTCACTGGACATTGATGAGGCTGTCTCTTCGGCGAGGCAGTCACTGAGCAGGAGTCTGAGCCGAGGAGGTAGCCAGAGTAGGGGCGGTGCTAGTTCATCAGGGAGAGCTGCCAAGAGGACCCGGCTTGATGTTGTGGTGGAGACATCTGAGGAGGAAGAATCCGCTGATGATGATGATGAGGAGGAGGAGACTGAGAGCGGCAGTGGGGGTGGGCATGGTGCTGCCGATGATGATGATTCTGAGTAGTCTTTTGGGGAGGATGAGAGACTTGAAAACACTTTTATTTACCTGTAATAAACATTTAGCACGTATTTACAATCCTAGCTATTTACCACGCTTTTTTAGTTATCTATCTAGACTCGGTCCTAAGTATCGACTCTTTACAAACAAATGTGTGCCCAAAGTGTGTTTGTTGTTGTCGTTCGAGCATCCTTTGTTGCTGGGATTGATCTTTTCTGCAAGTTGAAGGTGTTGGAACGCCTGGGTCTTTTTCTGAACTGACAAAGGCTATTTTTGTTTCTGTATGCTGTCAAAGGCGCGCGCACCTGGACTTGGGAATGGTAGGCGCGCGCGTCTTGAATCGCTTGTCGAAGGCGCGCGCTTCTGGCTTGCTGAATTCCAGCCCCTTTCTTTTCTGATCATAACACTCCAACAGCTATAAATTTAAACCATTTTCGAACAGAATGGTCACACAGCAATATTCTGCATCTTTTCCCTTCCTCTATACCTAAAAATTCTTGTAGCGATGGCCCCGATGACCTTCACTTTTGAAGTCAAAATTTCCCTCCCCGAAGGCGATAAGTCCGTCCCCATTGCCCCAATTGTGAAGGCGCGTCCTAGCGTCTTTGACCGTTTGGGAAGGCCAAATGAGGGTGTTGTTGCCGTTGATTCCGTGAAGCCGGTGGTCCATGTGAGGGATTATAGGCCCCGTTATTTGCCTAAGAAGAAGAAGGGTAAGGGAAATTCTTCTCATGTGTGGAAGCGTCCCATGGTTGTTCCCGCTAAGGTTCCGCTTGACAAAGGTAAAGGGAAGGCCGTTGATGAAGCTCTGTCCCATCCTAGTGTCTTCTCTCGTCTTGGTGGTCTCAAGAATGTTTCGCCTTCATCCAAGAAGACTAAAGGCCACATCAAGAAGCAATGGGTTCCCAAGTCTAAGAAAGATTAGATTTTCTTTTGTACCTCGAGATTGCAATTAAAATAGACTACTTGTTTCGGATTTAATGTTTTATGTCTTTTAATAGCTCAACATTTCCATTGTAATGATCAAAATAATTCAGTGAATGAATAAAAATTGCATCTCGTTAATTTGAAATGATTTGGGTATTTGTTTATATTTTAGACCGCACCCGAAGGTTGCCTACGTTCCTCCAGTGTAGAGGCTCAGGTCTCCGTAGTTCAAACAAACGAAGAACATTTTTTTTATTTTTTTTTGTGTGCACCCTGTTTTTTGCCTAGACCGCCCCTTCGGGTTTTCAATCTAGCGGGCTTCTTTTTTGCACGTGCTCTAATTTTTTCCTAGGCCGCCCTTGCGGGTTTTCAACCTAGCGAGCTCTTTTTTTTTTTTAATGGTCTTCGTTTATTAAGCGTAGAATCTCTTCATCTTTTCGATGTTGACTTCCTTTGGCAGCTGATCTCCATCTAAATCCACGAGTCGGACTGCACCGCCGCTTAGTATCTTCTTGACCACGTATGGACCGATCCATCGGGGTCGCCACTTCCCAAGGGGATTCATGGCATTGGGGGGATGTTGTCTTAAGACCAAATCTCCCATATTGATGTTTCGAGGCTTCACCTTTTTATTGAAAGCCCTTGCCATTCTTTGTTGATAGGATCTCGTACGTTCGAGTGCCCTAAGCCTTTTTTCGTCGAGTAGAGCTAGATTTTCATATCGACTTTGCATCCAATCGATTTCATTGACTTGGTTCTCGAGGAGGACCCGTAGGGATGGGACTTCGAGCTCTATTGGGAGTACAGCTTCGGAACCATACACCAGTGCATAAGGAGTTTCTCCAGTTGCTGTCCGTATTGACGTGCGGTAGCCCCACAATGCTAGAGGTAGCTTTTCGGGCCAATCCCTTCCGGTGGAGGCCATTTTCTTCACAATGGTCTCGATTGTCTTGTTAGCTGCCTCGACCGCGCCGTTTGCTTGAGGGCGGTATGGAGATGACTTGTGCTTGGAAATCTTGTATTCTACCAAGAGCGCCTCCATCTCATTCTCAAAGTGAGAACCGTTGTCTGAGATGATTTCATGAGGAACGCCGTACCGGCACATGATGTGGGTCTTTACGAATTCGGCCACTTTCTTGGTGTTGAGAACCCGGTAAGCCTGTGCTTCGACCCATTTTGTGAAATAATCCACGGCTACTAGGACGAAAGATTGTCCGTTGCTGCCAGTAGGGTGAACTTTGCCGATGATGTCTATGCCCCAACAAGAGAAAGGCCATGGCGTGGTCATGTTGTAAAGTTGTGAGGGTGGAGCATGCTGTAGGTTGGCATGGAATTGGCATTTGGCGAACTTTTTGACTTTCTCGATGCAGTCTCTTTCCATGGTACTCCAATAATAACCCATGCGGAGTATCTTCTTGGTCAACATAAACCCGTTCATGTGGGGCCTACATTCACCTTCATGGATCTCGTGCATTATTTCTTGAGCTTCAGTCTCATTTGCGCATAGGAGATTGATCCCTTCATGGTGCCTTCTGTAGACTTGGTCTCCAATTAGTACATATCGAGAGGCTAGCCTTTGCAACGCCATCTGAGACTTCTTATTGCTATTCTCGGGATAAGTGCCATTCTTGAGAAAATTCATGATATCTGAATACCACGGGGGGTTTGCCTGGACCTCGTTGATCTCGATACTCATGCAGTAAGCCGGACTGTTCTTTCGGGAGATTTTAAAGGGCTTCACCATTTTTCCCTTGGGCATTTCGACCAGTGAAGCGATGGTGGCTAGTGCATCAGCGAAACGGTTCTTGTCCCTTGGCAGGTAGTTGAAGGTGATTTCTTGAAACTGTTCAACCAACTCCTCGAGATGTTGACCATACCGTTGTAGGGTTGAGTCCTGAATCTTCCATTTTCTAGATGTCTGATTGATGATGAGTAAGGAATCACCAAATACCTCTAAGCTCGTGACATTTCTCTCGAGGGCCGCTTCGAGCCCCGCGATGCATGCTTCGTACTCGGCGATGTTGTTGGTGGCCTCAAATTCGAGGCGGATAGCAATTGGAGTATAGATGTCCTTTGGATCAACAAGTAACATCCCTATGCCATATCCGTGCTTATTGGCCGCGCCATTGAAAAAAAGTTGCCACTTATCTTCCTTTGTTGTAGCACAAATTAAATGCTCGTCGGGGAACTGTACATCTTACCCCTTCACTTCGTCACATGGAAATTCAGCAATCTGATCACTGAACACTTTCCCCCTGATGGATTTGAGTGTGACGTAAGTGATATCGTAGCCGGCGAGCATGAAGTACCATTTGGCTATTCTTGTTGACATGAAGGGTTTCTCAAAGATGTAGCGGAGCGGGTCCACTTTTGCCACCAACTTGATTGGGAAGGCTTCCATGTAATGCTTGAGCTTTTGAGTAACCCAAACCAATGTCGCACAAGACTTTTCTAAGATAGAGTAGTTCTTCTTAGCCCCTTGAAACCGGCGGTTGACAAAGTAGATAGCATTCTCTTTTGTGGAGTCTCGTTGTTCTTGTGCTAACATAGCCCCTAGGACTTAATCATTGACAGTGAGATAGAGCAAGAGAGGCTTCTCTTTATGCGGTGGAACCAAAACAAGAGGGCACGTCAAGTAATGCTTTACTTGGTCAAAGGCTTCTTGGCAAGCATCGGTCCATTCTAGAGCCACATTCTTCTTGAGTAGCTTGAAGATCGGCTCACACATGGAAGTGAGTTGGTGCACAAACCGACTGATGTATTGAAGTCTGCCCATGAAACCTTTGATTTCTTTCTGCGTCTTTAGGGGAGGCATGTCAATGATTGCCTTGATCTTGGATGGATCGGCTTTAATTCCCCTCTCCGTGACCATGTAACCGAGAACCTTTCCTCTGATGACCCCAAAAGTGCACTTTGCGGGATTGAGTCTCATATTGTGTTGTCGGAGTCGTTCAAAGAACTTGCGAAGATCGATCAAATGTTGACCGTTGGTTCCTTTTGAATGGATGATCATGTCGTCTACATAGACCTCGATCTCTTTATGAATCATGTCATGGAATAGATCCGTAACAGTCCTTTGGTAGGTAGCCCCAGCGTTCCTTAACCCGAATGGCATGACTGTGTAGCAGAAAGTGCCCCATGGTGTTGTGAAAGCTGTCTTGTGTTGGTCCTCCTTGGACATGAGAATCTGATTGTAACCGGCAAAACCGTCCACAAATGAGAGGACTTCATAGTTGGCAGTCGAATCGACGGGCATGTCGATGTTTGGTAGCGGAAAATCATCTTTCGGGGAAGCTTTGTTCAGATCCCGGAAGTCCACACAAACTCGAACCTTGCCGTTTGCCTTTCTGACTGTCACAATGTTGGCTATCCAAGTCGGATACTCAATGACTTTGATGAAACCCACACTCAGGAGCTTTTCAATCTCTTCTTTGACTTGTAGGGACCATTCTGGTTTGATCTTTCTGAGCTTCTGCTTTACTGGCTTGGCGTCCTCTCTGATCGGAATTATGTGCTCTACGACCTTTCTGTCCAAACCCGGCATGTCTTTATACGACCATGCGAATACATCCACAAATTCTTTGAGCAGTGCAGTCAATCTGTCTCTGTCTTCCCCCTTGAAGAAGCTTCCTATCTTTGTTTCTTTCGGTTCTTCGTCGGTACCCAGATTAACAACATGCAATTCCTCATCATCCCCTGGACCATTTTCACCACGACAACAAACCTGTTGAGCTAGTTCATTTAGGTATGTTATGTTTTCGTGGTCTAATTCATCATAATTTGAATCGTTATTAACTTGTTCATTAAGTTCGTTATTAGTTAATTCATCATTTATGATGTTTGCAATCTCGGGGTACTCAGAAATATCGAATTTTTCATTAGCAAAGAAAGGAAACACACGCTCGGCTATGGCCTCCATATCCTCTTGGGTGAGGGTATTAGAAACACTCTCGGACTCGAAAGTAAGTGTGAGCCGCTCTTCCATTGTTGATGTGCGGGGTATGCAACCCATTTCTCGGACTAGGAATTCCTCAGATACCATGGGCCCCTTCGTAGAATATCAGTTGTTGATTGGCTCGGAGCTTGGCTGGATCTCGCTGATAGATAGACTCTTCATTTCTGTGTTGTCGAAGATGGAGTTGACTTGACAATCGTCCATGATGGCGAATTCCTCAAACATGGAGGCTAGATCGGACAGTCCTTCCCCCACGGTAATCTCTACCTCGGACTCTATAGTCACTTGCCCTACCACTCTCGGGGTGACATTGGAATAGGCTCCCTTTCTGGTGTCGGAATTTCACAATCAGTGAAGATCTCAAGACCGGGCTTTCTGACGCCCTTGTTGTTAACCCATGGCTCAGGAAAGATCATGTATGGGACATCCTCCCCTTGGCGAACAAAATAACCGTTCAGTGTGTTGCGGTAAGGCCTCAAGTTGGGGATTTTCATATTGTCGACCTTCTTTGCGAGCTCGTGTCTTTTGATTCTTGACCGCTTGCTCGTATTTTAAGTCATCTTCGGTAGGCTCGTATCCCAAACCAAACTTGTTTCTGACAAAAGGAACCTCTACGGGGTGCAATGTTCCTTGTTGATGCTTCCCTAGGTCTAGACCAGGAAAGTGATTCATGTTCCTCATCATGCGGAAGATCTTAGGATTACCGATGGTCCATTGCCCACTTTCCCCTTCTTTGTCGATGGCGTTGACGCCGGAGAGAGTGGAATCTTCTATCCCGTGTTGAACTTGGTGGACGGGTTGTCCCTTATTTCTGTGGATGGTAACATTCTCGGCCATGACAGTGACTATCTCGTCCCCGTTTCTGATCTTGACACACTGATGGAGAGTGGAAGGGACAGCATTGGAACTGTGGATCCATGGTCGGTCCAAAATTAAGTTGAACGAAGACGGGACATCGAGTACTTGAAATGGGATGGACATGATCATGCTCCCAAATTCGACATCAACTTCTAGCATTCCCATGACTGTACGGGCCGTGCTGTCGTACCCTCTAATGACTTGGGTAGAAGGTTGTAAATCGGAGCTTTTGAGCCCCAATATGCCCATGACTCGGCTAGGCATTAAGTTGAGTGCGGAACCACCGTCTACTAATACTCTTGAAATGGGTCTCCCCCTTACCCTTACATTGAGGTAGATGGCTTCATTGTGATTGGACCCAAAGGGCGGGAGGCCATGTCGGCAAAAGTGATGACATTGCCGAAGTGAATGTGACCTATCATTGCTGTGAGGTCTTCGGGAGTTGTGTCGGGAGAGACTAATGTGTCATCCAAGTTCTTGATGACGAGGTCTCGGTGTTTCTTTGATGATGCAATAAGGTCCCAGATGGATATGTTGGCTTGTGTCTTCTTGAGTTGTGTCAATAAAGGGTCTTCGGGTGCATCTTGTGCTTTTGATCTTTGAGAAGAGGTGTTGGTTTCTGTATTCGTGGGAACCGAGGTGCTCGCTATTACCCGGCCGCTGCGGGTGAGCACATTCACGGACCCTTGGAGCTTCTTCTTCCTATTCTCTAAGACTTCCCTCATAACTTCATCGTAAGTCACAACATAACAAGAATTGTCAAGTTTATTCATATTATCGGAGCCCTTATTCACAAATGGGATCGAATGAGTGGTTCCTTCAAACTCTCCTACCTCTATTACATTGACACCACCCTCATTGGGGATTATGAATTCCTTCTTGTCTATAAGGTCTTGGATGGTGTTGCGGATGGAAAAGCATTCCTCGGTGAGGTGGCCGGTGTATTGATGGTAGTCACACCACTTGTGGTGGGCATGGTTGGGACGGAGCGGTTGTAGTTGCTTGTACCCTTGGAGAGGAGTGACTTGCCCCTTGGCCTTTAGAGCTTCACAGGCCTTGGTGATGGTCATGCCATTGAGAGGAGTGTAGACACGGCCGTTTTGGAACCGCTTGCCTTGTGGTGGAGGGACCTTTTTGTAATTCCCCTTGTCAGTAGTAACGGCATTGACAGAAGCCTCTTTGTTTGAGCTAGAGGTGGCCTTTTAACGGAAAGTAGGAGTGGCTTTCTTTATCTCCTTGAGCAAGTCATCCATGCGTACCCCCGCCTCATACATTTGGGAGAAGTCGGAGTAGCAAGCCCCACTTAGGTAGGTGCGGAGATCAATCTTGAGACACTTGAGAAAGATGTCCATTTTCTCATTTGTGTTTGGCCTCTCGACAATTTCAGAGAGCTTGTCATTCCATCTACTTGTGAAGTCAATGAAGGACTCGTTGTCTCTTTGAGTGGTGTTCTCGAGCTCTTTCTTTGTGGGCCGATGAGTGGTGTTGCCTTGATATTGATTTTTGAAGGCAAGTATAGCGGCATCCCAATCAAGACGGACAGTGAGCGGGAGAGTTGCATACCAATCCTTTGCCTCCCTCTCGAGAGTGAGAGGAAAGCATTGAGCCATCACTTTTGGGGAGACCTCTTTCGGAACCATAGCTCAAATGTAAGTCTCGATGTGAGCCATCGGGCATGAGTTGCCCTTTAATTTGCTAATGTCGGGCGTTTTGAACTTGTCAGGGAGAGCGGCCATCGTGCTCATGATGACTGATAAAGGCTTCTGTTGGAACCTTTTCCCATGTTGAGGCCGTCAAATTTCTGATCAATGTAGGACATGATAGAATCGACCATTTTGTGGTTGTTGTTGTCGGTGCTTGGCTCCCCCACTTTTTTGGTACGGGCACTAACATATGGGCTTTAAAACAAACCTTGGGTCCATTCGGATTCCTCATTGTCGTTCACCCCCTTATTCTTGGAGAGCTTGATGAGCTTGGCTTTCAATTGTTCGACCTCGGCTTCGTGGGCCACTTGTTGACTGTCAACATGAGCTTGCCATAAGCTCTTCTTGGTTTGAGCCTCTTGGTTAAGGGTAGAGACTTGTTGTTGGAGTGATTGAACCATGGCAGAGAGCTGTTCGAGAGTCATGGCGTTGTTGGTGCTGGAGTCGCCGGCCATTGATGATGTAGAAGCTGTTGGAGTGATGGGTTCACGGACAAGCCTGTTGGATGAATCCCTGTAGACACGGAGAGTACCAATCGGACCTATAATTGGAGAAGTAGCCCTTGTCAGTCTCGGTTCACACTTTCGGTCCATGAAGAGGTTGAGAACACACATTGGGCACACGACTTGAACCACATAAGAAAAAGACTCCTTTTTTTTATATATATAAGTCGGAGGGACGGGGTCCCTTTTGGGGTTTCTAAGAAGATAATGGAATCGTTACACTAGTATATAGACCATCTCGCGGTCCCATATACTCATCGGATTTCATCACGTTTGTGAATCCTACATGTATCGGGATTAAACTAAACCAATGTAGTAAAGCATACATGCGGGGACGGATTTTTTATTTTCATCCAAAATGACCACTTTTGGGGATGGATTTTTATTGCGTCCGTATCAACAAGTTGGCATGTATGATTTGAAAACATTAGTTTAGGGAAATCTCGGTACATGAAAACCGACTTGGTCACAGAGTGTTAGACCCTAACTAGAATTGTGTGGTTGGTGCTCGGCTAAAGAGAGGCTTAAAGGTCACCCCCGGCATGTAGTCTTGAACTACGCCACGGGCTGAGGTTGACCGCTTCGAAAGAGTCAAGGTCGGGTGGAGCTTGAAACTTTCTAGGACGGGCCTCGACGGGTTTGGGGTTGGACTTGTGCGACTCGATAGTGAGCAATTGATAGGAGTAATGTGCATGTAATGTGAGGTCTATCACGTGACAATTTTTTTTATTTTTTTTTTGAAAAGAAAAGATAAAAAAAAACACATAAGCACGTAAATTACAACTTCCGAATCACCCGTGTGACCGGTAAATAAACACAAAATTAAGACAGTCCAAAGGTCCAATTCTGCTCTGATGCAGGCAACTGTGCATCAGAGCAGAATTGGCCCAGAAGCGCGCGCCTCAGGCTGGTGTTGTGGGAAGCGCGCGCCTGGCGCATTGTTCATGGGAGGCACCCGCTTCTGGGCTGACCTGTCAGATTGTCAGAAACTTATGGACTCAGGGGATTGCCATGGTCCTGATTGTGTAATGAAACCCCTGCAATGTTTGTTAGCATGAAATAATAGGAAGAAAGGGAAGAACACATGGAAAGTGGGCGATTCTGGAATGTGACGTGGGACGCGCGCGCTTTGGACCATGAAGGTCCGAGGCGCGCGCTTCCCATATCAATTTCCAGAATGCTCAGAAAAGTGAATTATGAACAGAAACACAAGTTTAACCCTCAAGCAGTCCCCAGCGGAGTCGCCACTGTAGATACCCCGGGGTGGGGGGCCCACGGCTTTAGGCTAGGAGCGCGCGGATCACCCTTGGATGTCTAATTGTGTTTTAGAGTCGCCACCCACAATTTTTAGGAACGTAAGAAAACCTATTGTTTATGAGCCTAAGTTTGATTTACGAAAACAGAGATTCTTTGGGATGAGGGGTTCGGGGGTTAGGTTACGAAATGGGAAGTACTTAAACACCCATTTCGCCCGAGCAATGTCGGTCTTGTTTGTTCATAATTCACTTTAAAGATAGATGTATTCTTCCTATTTGAATGATGATAAAAGGGGGTTTTATAGTTTAGAATGTAGGGAGATAACTCCTAGGCCAATTCAATGTAATGAAAGGGCCATTGGTGTCATGTCCCAAATGGTTTGGGGTGATTGCACATTTGATTGAAGAAGAAGAAGAAGAAGAAGAAGAATTAGAAGAAGAAGAAGACATAAAGAATAAAGTTAAGACATTTTACTTATAATACCCTTCAAAGAGAACCTCTTGAAAAAGTCTTGAAAAAGAGGTTGAATACTTGGAGAGAACATCTTTTGTAAATTGCCTAGAGTTTTTTTTAGAGAAAAGTCTAAGGTGGAAAAGTCATCCTCCAATGATGGATTGGAAGGGATTTTATAGTTGAAAATATGTGTGTTTTGGAGCCAAACGGAATCTCCAAGAAATCTTTCCCGAGCAAAATCATGTATAATGAGCAAGGGAGAGATTCTTGGGCAAAATCTGTAACTGACACACCCCAGAAGCGCGTGCATCCCACCTAGGCGGCGAAAGGCGCGCGCGTCTGGCCTCAAGGGGCGGAGGCGCGCGACTCTGAAAGGCAAATTTTGACAGAATGGACGAGAAAGTTAGAACTGTTATTCAGTTTAGTCCCTGGACTTAACGAAGCCCCTCTGGAACTTAACCAAAGTAACAGAAACTAACAAAAAACACTTAAAAGAGGGAGAAACACAAAATCAAGTGTGCAATCGGGGTGAGCGGTCCAAGGCGGGGTGTCTACATATTTTTGTAAATAATTGGAACTTCTCAACGGTTCTGGATATCAATATAAAGGCTTCTGGATATGAGATTGATAGCCAGAACCTTTGAAAGTGATAGCCAGATGGGTCCTGGATATCAATATAAAAACCTTTTGGATATGAGATTGATAGCAGAACCTCTGAAATTGATAGCCAGAACCTTTGAAAGTGATAGCCAGAAGGGTTCTCTGGTTCTAGATATCAATATAAGGCCATCTGGATATGAGATTGATAGCTAGAACCTTTGAAAGTGATAGACAGAAGGGTCCTGGATATCAGTATAAAGCCTTTTGGATATCAATATAAAGTCTTCTGGAGGTTTTGAAAAACACGTTTTTCCTAATCATTAGGAAAAACGCATTTTACAGGAGACCAACCCATATATTATAAATGAGTCCGTTCAAGTCATAAAAATGCTTTGGCCCATGCAAAGCCCCAAGTCTTCTTATTAAATTCAAAATGATGATTATTTTAATTTTGAATTCAGATTTCCTTATTAACAAAAAGGAATAAAATTTGATATTTCAAAAATAACTCACATATGTCTAGCCTATAAATAAGAGGCTTTGCAAAGAGTTGAGACACACAGAATTCACTGCAAGAACCGCTAAAGCTCTGCCGAGATTTCATCCCAAACCTTCAACATCAACGAATCTTTTGACGAAGAACATCAAGCCATCAAGCCGTTCAACGTCAACGCCTTCGTCAACTTCGTTCGAGATCAAGCCTCTACGGCCCTCATCAAATCCAAGAAGAACATTTCAAGTCTTGTTCGAGATCAAGCCCACCGGCCCTCGTCCAAAATCATACCAAGTTTCAATCATTCGAAGCCCGAAATCAAGTTCGTCCAGCCCAAGAAATTCAACTACAACGGAGAGAAAATCAGAGGATTATTGCCTTGTAATCGGTAACTTACAGAGTTGTAACCCTACATCGCTTGATAAATAAATAAATTCGTTTATTATGCATTTAATTTCATGTCCACGTGTTTGGTGAGAAATTAGTGTGTACAATTGCAAACAGAATAAAGTTGACTTTTTGGAATTTAGGGAGAAAATCCCAAACCTACTCATCACGCTTTATGCAAATACGAGTGTAAAACACATTTTTTTTTTCTTGAGAGATTTTCCCTAATTCAATTTTGCTAAGTACATTAATTTTGTTTGTATAATACTACTTCCGTCCCAGAGTATATGTCAACCTTTTTTTAGTCCGTCCCAGAATATATGTCCATTTCCAAAAATGGTAAAGGAACTTTACTATTCCTCCCACTTATTCTCTTTCCTACTTTATTTTTATACTCGTAATACTAATTAATTTACTATTCTCTCTCACTCATTCCCTCTTCTAATTTACGTTTATACTCACAATACCATTGTTCTAAAAAGCGCTAGGCGGGGCCTAGGCGGCGGAGCCGGGCCTAGCGCCTAGGCGAGGACTAGGCGGGGACTAGGCGGGGCCGAGAAATTACACAAAATTATAAATATTTTCATATAATTACCTATATGCCTTGATTTTTATTAATATTTAATTTTTATAACTATTTATTTTGAGACGGACGGATTATATAACTCACAAATATAACCATATTTATGAAACAAATATTTGAAATATGTGACATTAACTCACAAAGTGACTCCCCAATTAAAGAGTGACCCATTCTTAAAACTTAAAAGTCCATTAACTTACATATCCCAGCCCATCAGTCAACTATATCCTCTCTACCTAACCTAAACCTAATCCATACTCTCTTCTCTTCATTCCCAGCGCCGTCAACTGCTCTTTCTCTCTCGTTTTTTTTTTTTTTTTTCTAGACGGCTCCCTCCCGTTTCTCTCGTCTTTCCAGTTTCCAGGAATACAAGGTTATCTCTCTCTCTCTCTCCTCTTTCTCTGTTCTCCATCTACACACGCCGCCGCCGCCACCGCCACCACCCTTTTTTCCTCCGCCACCACCACCATTTTCTTCTTCGCCACCGCCCATCCGCAGCCGCCTAAGTCCGCCTAGGGCCGCCTAGGTCCGCATAGGCGGCGATTTGTTCGATGGCCGCCTATTTCCTCCGATTTGGTGTTAGTCGCGGCGGGTGAGTGCGGCCTAGGGCCTATGCGGCCGCCTAGGTCGATTTTTAGAACACTGCACAATACTCACATCATTTCCAACACTTTTTAATCTTTGTGTAAATGAGACGGTGGATGTATACTCTGAAGGAGTTCAGATCTCATGTACCACTTTTGTGTGCCACTCCATGTACCACTTGTAATCCAACCGTTCACATGTTTGCATAATATTACAATAATATCAATCTCAATAACTGTGAGCCATTAGATCACTTGTGGTACATTAAATGGTACACGCAGTGGCACAAAGGATTTGGACTCACTTTGAAGTCTGGAACGGACGGAGTAACGCTTTATCAAAGACCATCTACAATGGTCATTTAATCCATGGTTGAATGGGCAATTCACACAAAATAGATGGTTTAATCCCTACAATGGTTGGTTTAATGGGGTGGGATTTGAAATTTGGTTGAATGGGTTAAACGATTGTGAAAGCAGAAATGGTCGGCAATGACATCCACGTGGCGAGCTCCAATTCGGCCAACATGGCGCGTGGGATGCACGTGCCATCCAAGGCGCGTGATCGATGTCGGCGGCCAGTTTTTTTGTTTTTGTTTTCCTTGGATGCGCCACGTGTCGGCGCGAAGGAGATAAGGGCGAGAGACCGAACATGTTCTATCCTCAACCTCCAATCATAAAAATAAAAAATTGAAAATAAAATTTTAGTGGTGGGGGTATAGAATGATGAATCTGAAGGGTGTGAATGGATGATTAAACAAACCATTGTAGGGATTAAAATTGAATGAGTGTTGAATGAATTAGTTGGAAGAGAAAAAAGATGATGTAGAATGATAAAGTGGGTGTTGAATGGAAAATCTTGTTGAAAACATTGTAGATGGTCTAATAAAAAAGCCATTATCACGCGCTCATACTCTCCCTATTGACACGTCCCCACTCTCACTTCCCCCTCCATAAATTATGAGCTGGAGGGAGATTCCAGATGTGGGAATCGAGCTGTTATCTTCCCTCCCCCTCCCCCCTCTCATATCTTATATATAACCTTCCCACTTCCCCTTCTTTTCTTCACTCATTACTCATTTCTTAACTAACTCAAATCAAATCCCACAACAACAAAAATGGAATTCTTCACCTTCACCTTCACCTTCACCTTCACCACCATCTTTTTCTTATTCATCTCCATCTTCTTCCTCTCAAAACTCCTCCCCGCCGGTCGCCGGAACTTCCCCCTCCCTCCGGGAACCATGGGTTGGCCTTACATCGGTGAAACCTTCCAACTCTACTCCCAAAACCCAAATGTCTTCTTCACCAACAAAGTCAAAAAGTACAGTCTAATTAATTCATCAACCCTTTTCTAATTCTCACACCTTCTTGTTTATAATTGAAACCGATTTCTAACTTTTGAATTTGGTATTTGTTTTTTTGACAGGTATGGTTCGATTTTCAAGACACATGTATTGGGTTGTCGGTGTGTGATGATTTCCAGTCCGGCGGCTGCTAAACTTGTGCTTGTAACTAAGGCCAATTTGTTTAAGCCAACTTTTCCGGCGAGTAAAGAAAGGATGTTGGGGAAACAAGCAATTTTCTTTCACCAGGGTGATTATCACTCTAAGTTGAGGAAAATTGTGCTTCGAGCATTCATGCCCGAAGCAATCAGGAACATTGTTCCTGATATCGAAGCGATTGCTACTGAATCGCTTCAATCGTGGGAAGGTGGATTGATCAACACTTTTCAAGAAATGAAAACAGTGAGTTATTAATAATACTAGTACTTCAAAAAAAAAAAAAAAAAAAAAAAACAGAGTTCTCAAATTGACAAGTTTTCTCACTTTTTGGATCAATTCTTTTAATGGGTATTCATAAAAGTGAATGAATTGAAATGGGTATTTATCAATTTGTATGAATTCAAATGAAAAAGTGGGGTCTAAATTTTTAATACTTCACCATCAAAACAGAGTTACTCTGTTTTTTGGTTTCTTGACAAAAAATGACATCATTTTTTTAATTTTGGACAAATTCCTGAAATGGGTACTGATCAAAATGGATGAATTTTGTGTAATTTTGCAGTTCACATTCAATGTTGCACTTCTTTCCATATTTGGAAAAGATGAAGTACTATACAGAGAAGATCTCAAAAAGTGCTACTACATTCTAGAAAAGGGGTACAATTCCATGCCAATTAATCTCCCCGGAACATTATTCAACAAATCAATGAAAGCAAGAAAAGAACTAGCTCAGATCCTTGCCAAAATCATCTCCCTCCGGCGAGAAATGAAGACCGATTACACCGACTTACTCGGATCATTCATGGGTGATAAAGAAGGCCTCACCGACGAGCAAATAGCCGACAATGTCATCGGAGTTATATTCGCCGCCAGGGACACGACGGCAAGTGTACTAACTTGGATCATCAAGTATCTTGCTGAGAACCCCAGTGTTCTTCAAGCTGTCACTGTAAGATATCTAATCCTATAACAACTTCAAACTGATTTTGTTTAGAAAAACAAAAACAGTTTTTTTTTTTTTTGTTCTGAACCACCAGTATCCGAATACAGACAAAGTTATTTATGTACTATTTATTTATTTTTGTATTTTAGCTAAAAAGGACTAAAACCGTGTGCTTGCTTTGTGACTTTACAGGAAGAGCAAGAGGCCATAATGAGGAGTAAAGAGGAGTGTGGTGAAGAGAAAGTATTGACATGGATAGATACCAAGAAGATGCCTATAACTTGTAGGGTTATTCAAGAGACACTTAGAGTTGCTTCCATCTTATCTTTTACCTTTAGAGAAGCTGTTGAAGATGTTGAATTTGAAGGTCAGTTCAAAATCTTGATCAGATATCATTTTTTTTTACCGTTGCAGTAAAAATATTGCAGTAATTTTCTTAATAATCTTGCGGTTTTTAACAAGAAAGATCTGTTATGACTACAATCTTTAACGTGTTAAAGTTAGTGGTATGATAGATAATAAATTTGGTCGATTGATATGTTCTTCTCGAAAAATATTTATTTACGAAAATTGTGATTTATTGGCCCATGCTAACATTATTTTTCTCAAAAAATTTATTTTTTCAGGGTACCTTATACCAAAAGGGTGGAAAGTGTTACCACTATTTAGGAACATTCACCACAGCGCTGACAATTTCCCAGAGCCAGAGAAGTTTGATCCTTCAAGATTTGAGGTAAGAAATGATTTCACTAATGTACAAGTATTTCAGCACATGGTACTATAGTGATTTAAAAGATTTAGTATGGGCAAGATCTCATCTCTAATCTATTTCAATGGCTTGACAGGTTGCACCAAAACCCAATACATTTATGCCATTTGGCAATGGGACCCACTCATGTCCAGGAAATGAGCTAGCCAAACTGGAGATTTTAATCCTTGTACATCATATGACCACAAAGTACAGGTAGGTGGCAATGAAACCTCCTCCCCCTCATTGCTTTTTATTTTATTTTGAAGAAAAATAGAAAGTGAAGACATTTTTTCTTCAAACTCTATCCGTTTTAAAAATATCTTCACTTTAGAAAAAAAAAATTAAAATATTTGTCACTTCACTATTATCAAAAATTGTGAATCATCTATTATACAACCATTAAGAGCAGTTGGGTAATTTCAACATGCGTTCATTGTATTTTTAATATGTGTGAAAATGCCTAAAACAATAGATATTTTAAAAAAAAAGAATGAGTAATGTAGGTTTCTAAAAATAGAAATATTACTATTAAATGGTTGGAAAAGTTTTGCTCATGAAAGTTTGTTATGGAATGCAGGTGGTCTATGGTGGGCCCTCAGAATGGAATTCAATATGCACCATTTGCACTTCCCCAGAATGGGTTACCCATTAGGCTATCTTTAAGGAAATAGTTTAATCAAGATATTTGAGGCTGGGGATTGAAGATAATGATAGAGAAGAGAAGCCATGAATCTTAATAAAGACAAAGAGACACTCTCAACTTTTAGAGGCAATAAAAAAAAAAATCAAGGGACATCATCAATCGAGTTGTACATAAAGAGTTTCCATACCCAAAAAAGGAAAAAAAAAAAAAAAAAAGTAAATATTAAAGGGACCCAAAGGGGTAATTTTGTAAAAATAGTAGAAAGTCAAGAAGGGATGGGATTAATATGTAATTTATTT
The DNA here is from genome assembly GCA_026119855.1 of Campanula takesimana. Taxonomy (NCBI): domain Eukaryota; kingdom Viridiplantae; phylum Streptophyta; class Magnoliopsida; order Asterales; family Campanulaceae; genus Campanula; species Campanula takesimana. Next base: position 316,603 of record JAOWBW010001154.1, on the reverse strand, counting down.
AGTTACTTCAAATAATGTAGGGTTAACTTCATTGACTTTTATGTATAAAGTCCGCAAGGCAATTAATGAATATAACTCACAATTACAATTTTGACAATTAAGTCCTTGTTCCTATTCTTTTGTTATTTTTTGCCTCTTCTCATCTTTATTGCCAATGCTTCCTAATAGATAGGGAAATAATAAAACTATAAAATAAAATGTGGCTTATAAAATGAGGTATCATAATTGTGTTGTTGTTTTTAGTTGGAGTGTGTCAGATTCACTATCGATGTAGCCAATGAAATATCGCAACCACATCTTGTATCTTACAAATTGTCTTAGCAATCCTGACAAGTTGCCAACAAGCTACAAGCATAAGGGAAATCAATTCAAGTTTGGAAACCAGACAATCAATCATTGCGCTGCTACTACAGTTGTCTCTGACTCTCCTACAGACACGTGTTCCCCAATTCTGCTCAGGATCTCTTTCTTGCTAGCAACACAATTAATGAACTTCAAGCTCTTTTGACTAAGATGTTGTCCAATTCTGGTACTCCTTCTTCCACTGTCCTATCAACCACTTCAGGTAAATCCTCATGGTTCTTTGACTCTGCATGCTGCAATCATATGACTTCATATCCACACTTTTCAGTACTAAAAATGCTAGTTATTAAGTACCTCCAATACGCATAGCTGATGGATCAATCATGCATGTTAGTCATATTGGGAATATCAACACTGATAATGCATCCCTTTCGAACACATATCTCATTCCCAAGCTCACTCTTAACCTTATTTCTGTTGGACAATTATGTGAACTTGGCCTCACTACAACAAATATGACTTTTCGCGGCACTCTAAAAAGTGCCAGAAACGGGAAAAAAGTGCTGGAAAAGCTATTTTTAGCACATTTTCTGGCACTTTTCTAAGTGCTCGAAAAAGTGGTGTCGGTAATACTTTCCGGCACTTTTCAAAAAGTGCCGAAAATCAGCGTCAATTTACGAATAAGTGCCGGAAATTTATCGTCCCTTTATTAAAAGTGCCGGAAATTTGCAGCACTTGTTAAAAAGTGCTGGAAATTTGCGGCACTTGTTAAAAAGTGCCGAAAATTTGTGGCATTTTTTTATAAGTGCCACAAATTTACGGCACTTTAACAAGTATCGGTAAATAAGTGCCGGCAAATCCATTTTGTTGTAGTGCCTTGATGTTATTTTCACTCGTAATGGTTATCGTGTGTAGGATCTGCAAACAGGGAAAATCCTTGGGACAGGCCGTAAGATTGGACGAATGTATGAGCTCACCAACCTTTAATCCTTGTCCACCTTCTACTCCACTACATATTGTTGCATCTTCCATTTCTTGTTCTCCTTTAAGTCTTTGGCATTCGCGTTTAGGTCATACGTCTCTTAGTCGTCTACGTAGCTTAGTATCAACTGGTAAGTTAGGTCCAGTGAAAGACGAACAAGTAGATTGCTTATCATGTCATCTTGCTAAACACGTTGCCTTACCTTTCTATAATAGTGAGTCTGTGTCCACAGCTCCTTTTGATCGTATTCATTTTGATGCATGAGGCCCTTCTCCCAATGTTACTATGGGTGGATCCAAGTACTTTGTGATATTTATTGATGATTACTCTCGTTTTACTTGGCTTTATCTCATGAAAAACCGTTCAGAAATACAACAAATTTATTATGACTTTGCTCGGATGGTTAAAACTCAATTTTCTTGTCCAATCAATGTTTTTCGTGCAGATAATGCCATGGAATACAAAGAGACACGTTTACTCAATTTCCTTCATGAGAATGGGACACTTTCACATCGTTCATGCCCCCATACATCTCAACAAAATGGATGTGCTGAAAGAAAACATAGACACATTCTTGAAACTGTCCGTGCTTTACTTATCTCATCATCTTGTCCTGAACGATTTTGGGGTGAAGCTGCTCTTACTGTTGTTTACACAATTAACCGTGTTCCTTCTTCGGTTATTGGTAACCAAAGTCCCTATGAGCGGTTATATACAGAATTGCCCAATTATAGTCTTTTACGAGTTTTTGGGAGCGCATGTTTTGTGTTATTTCCTGTCAATGAGAGAAACAAATTAGAATCTCGTGCTCGTCTTTATTGTTTTCTTAGGTATGGGATAGAGTATAAAGGGTATAGGTGTTCGGATCCTATTTCTAAACGTCTTCGTGTTTCCCGTCATGTTACTTTTTGGGAACACAAAACTTTTGCGTCAATGTCTCAATTTCACTTTCCCCCAAGGTTTTCTACACCATATTTTTACTGATTCTTCATTTGAGCTCATTTCTGATGATCTTATTCCAGATTTTCCTTTTGAGCTAATCACTGTTTCGTCTACATCGCCTATTTTCCATCCTGAGGTGCCCACCGTGCCTGTTGATCCTACTACAGCAAATGAGCATTTGATAGCCCATTAGCATCTACTCCCCCTTCTCCAACTTCAGAGTCTCCTCCTTTGTCCCTGCCTTATCCTACACGGGTAAGAAAACCACCAGCTCATCTTCGTGATTATCATTGTTTTTCTACTATTTCCTCGTTGGATGAGCCACAATCTTACAATGAAGCTAGTTATAACCCTCTTTGGAAAGAATCAATGAAAACAAAACTTCATGCATTGGAAAAGACTAACATAAAGGATTTGCTTGATCTACCTCCCAGAAAGATTTCAGTTGGGTGTAGATGGGTTTATATAATCAAAACTCATTCAGATGGAACCATGGAACGCTACAAGGCTCGACTAGTAGCTAAATGTTACTCTCAAGAGTAGGGCATTGATTACGAGGAGACATTTTCCCTTGTTGCTTGACTTACATCTGTAAGAAGTTTTCTTGATGTTGCTGCCGCAAGAAAATGGTGCAGGTTTCAAATGAACGTCAAGAATGCATTTCTTAACGGAGATCTTATTGAGGAAGTTTATATGAAACCACCTCCATTTTATGTTCATCCACCACATAAGGTCTGTCGCGTACGTCGAGCTCTTTATGGTCTTAAACAAGCGCCACGTGCTTGGTTTGCTAAATTCAGTTCCACAATTGGAAAGTTTGGTTTCACATCTAGTACTTATGACTCAGCTCTCTTTCTGAAAAAATCAGATTGTGGTGCCATTCTATTGCTCCTTTATGTTGATGACATGGTCATAACCGGTGACGATCTGAAAGGTATTTCAGAGCTTATGCATTTTCTGAATCAACAATTTGAAATGAAAGACCTTGGTCCACTCAATTACTTTTTGGGACTTGAAGTTTATTCTGACAACAATGGATACTACTTGTCCCAAGCAATGTATGCTTCCGATCTCATTGTTCGTGCTGGCTTGACAGATAGCAAAACCACATCGACCCCACTCGAGTATAATACTCGTCTCACTGCTCTAACTTGTTCAGTTTTTCCAGATGGAACATTATATAGGCAATTACCCTTACTGTAACTCGCCCAGACATTACACATGCGGTTCATCTTGTCAGTCAATTTATGGAAGCTCCACGCTCCACTCATTATGCAGCAGTCCTCCATATTCTTCTCTACATCAAATGCACTATATTTCATGGTCTTCATTTCTCCGCTCATTCGTCTCTAGTGATGCATGCATATTGTAATGCTGATTGGGCGGGCTATCCATCTGACCGACGCTCTACTACTGGATTTTATTTCTTTTTAGGCGACTCACTCATTTTTTGGCGTAGTAAGAAACAAACTGTCACTTCCAGATCCAGCACTGAATCTGAATATCGTGCGCTTGTTGATACTACTCAAGAACTTCTTTGGCTACGTTGGATGTTAGAAGACATGGGTGTTACTCATGTAGGTACCACCTATTTGCATTGTGACAACCGGATTGCCATTCAAATTGCCTATAATGATGTTTTTCATGAGCGTACAAAACACATTGAGAATGATTGTCATTTTATACGCCAGCACATTGTTTGTGGTACGGTTCGCCTTATATCTGTCTCATCAGTGGATCAAACTGCCGATATTTTCACTAAAGCACATCCACCAGGTCGTCTTCATGCTTTAATATCCAAACTCAAGTTGTCCTTGAAGACACCTTAAGTTTGCGGGGGGATGTTAGTGTATATACATTGTGCAGCCATTGTTGACTCAAAGTAGCACTTGTGGACTTTCTCAGACAACCTGCTTCCGCCTCCATAGCCGTCTAGCACACCGGCATATACGGCGCACACCGACAAGATCAATTACATCTCACTCATTAATAGTCTCAAGACTTTCTCCATTTTATGTATCTATAAATAACTCAACTTGTATAGTTACCAAATACACAATTTCTTCTTATCTTCATTCAATACAATATGAAAATCTCCTACCATTTCAACAATTATAAGCGATATGTATATATTTGAAAACCCAAAAAAAATGGCACTATGAGGGAAAATTTTGTTTGGACGAGGTGTTTTTTTGTGACAAAAACTTGTGTGAGAACACTATGACCCGTCTCATAGAAGAGACGTGTTATGGATCCGGGTTATTGGTGTGTTTTTGATCCATGACCCAAAACCATGACCCGCGGGCATTTTTTTTATATATACATATTTTGATTTTGGTGTTTTGCCGGTTTTCCATAGTAATAGTTACTATAACTAAATGTAACAAACGTGTTTATATGTAACAATTTATATACATAAAAGTAATACATATATATAGAAAAGTAAGAGTATTTTTTTTATGTTTTCTTCACTTTTTATAACTAAAATATAACGAACGTGTTACTTATATGTAACAATGCATAATTGTAACACATAAGAAAGTAACAATTTTTAAAAATGAATTTTACATTTTACTTATATAATAACATTGTAAAACAATTACGTTACTTGTATAATAGTATATCCATATGTTTTCAAATAATAAGTTACAATGAGTTCAATTTATCATGATACATGTAAAAGTATTACATTATCTATAGAATTCTGTTACAATTTCGTTTACTAAAGTGTTACATTTACTTGTACAAATAATTACATTCATGTATATAAGTTGTTATTTTTCAAATGTTACTTTCTTTCAAAAAAGTAAAATAAAAAAACTCAAAATTTTTTTTTGCAAAAACACTATTACATTTCTGTATAACGATAATTACATTTACTTATTGTTAGTGTTACACATATTTATAGTTAGTATTACAGTTGAAAGATGAGTAAAATGAGATATTTTTTTTATAAAACAGGTGTTACATTTATTTATAAACAATGTTACTTATAACAGTTGTTACATTTAGTTATACTAAGTATTACTTTTGGCAAACGAAAAAAACTGCCAAAAAAATATAAAAACGAAAAATAACTTTAAAAAAATTGACTTTTTTTTCCTGATTTTTTTTGTGTTTGCCATGGGTCGCTGCCACGTGACAGATTTTTAGTGGAGCATGGGTTGGGATCCTATGCTTCGCGTAGAATGTTGAACACGGGTCATGGGTCGACCCGTCTCTTCTATGAGACGGATCTACGTATTCTGACAAGAGGCCACCTCTTTTTTTGTTATGTTTTTGTTATCTTTCCAAATGTTTTTTCTATTCATGTTTCTTTTGATTTTTCATCAAACCTATTTCTTCTTTCTAATATCTCCTCACCTTTTATAAATTTTTGTTTGTTAAATATCTTTTTATTTGTCGATTGTTTTTTCACTTGCTCTTTAAGGAGTCTATGCAACAATACATCTTAGCCAACTTTAAATCATTTACGTATTGTTTTTTCACTTGCTCTTTAAGGAGTCTATGCAACAATACATCTTAGCCAACTTTAAATCATTTATGTAAGAAATAATGTTATGTTGTTGTTCGTAATCGACACCACATAATTTTGAACCAGAACAAGCAAATTTATCTTCTTACATCTCATATCATCTCTAGTTTAGGTATCAACAAGGCCATGGACATATTTCATGAACAAATCTCCACATCTTTTCAATAAAGAGAGTTAATATTTTTCGCAATGTTTTTATTATGTTTATCTCTTTTCATATTTTAGTCTATTGTACAGTATTATAGATGAAAGCATAAATTATGGATGAAAGCATAAAAAGAGGTGAACTTAATCGAAGTAAAATAGAGGTGGTCAGGTAGAAATATTACCACTCTTTTTCAATAGAGGCTTTGACCAATAAGTCTCTCAACCAAATAAAAACGACCAATTAGGACAGTCATTATGGAAACTCGCCAAAAAGTCCCTGGAATATTCGCTGGACCATATTGCCCCTACAAGCCCACACGCGCGTGCATGAGAGCCAGCAAACCAGTGCTAGTGCTTTTGGACATGCGTTGTTCTCTTTCTCTCTCTTCCTCTCGCCTCTTTCTCTCTCTTCCTTTTCTTTTTCCACCCAAAATTTTAAAATGCAATATCTCAAAATCTAAAAATCGAAAAATGATCTGAAACTACTGTTTTAATCGTCTCGTCAAGACGAATCAAACAAGCACACTCAACGCATAATTCAAATTTTAGAAATAAAAAATTTATTTTTCACTCGTAAAATTGTGAGAAAATCATTTTTCATTATCAATTGATTTCACAGTTGTGCCATTTATTCATTTTTCACTTGTAAAATCATTTCTCAACTGATTTCACAGTTGTATGATTTCACAGTTGTATGATTTCACAGTTGTGCCATTTATTCATTTTTCACTTGTAAAATCGTTTCTCAACTGATTTCACAGTTGTATGATTTCACAGTTGTGTGATTTCACGTTGTGTCATTTTTTTTTCATTTTTCACTTATAAAATCATTTCTCAACTGATTTCACAGTTGTATGATCTCACAGTTGTGTGATTTTTTCATTTTGTAAAATCATTTCTCAACTGATTTCATAATTGAGTATAAAACTAAAAAATTAATCTCTCAATTTTCGCAATTGATAGGAAATTTCTCAGATGTTTAAATTTAAAAATTGAGACATTCATTTCTCATTTTATTTTTTTCATAATTGAGTAGGTAATTTCTCAGATGTTTAAATTTAAAAATTGAGACATTCATTTCTCATTTTTTTTCATAATTGAATATAAAACCGATTAATTAATCTATCAATTTTCATAAATGATACTCAATTTCTCAGATGTTTAAATTTAAAATTGATAAATCAATTTGTTTACAATTACGGAAAAAAAACATTTTTCAATTGTAAAATTGATAAGTTCATTTCTCAATTATTCAAAAATGATAATATATTTTTATTTCTCACTTATAAAAGAAAATCAATCTTGATCAATTTATATACTCCCACTTTCCAAAATGAATGTTAGAAAAATTAATTTTTATCAAGATCCAAAGTAAATTTGATTATTTTTATATATTCATTTTGGCACGGAGAAAATAATTTATAAAATTGGCTAGTTTTGGGATCATACTTGTTAAAAGGGTGTGTAAGCATACAATCCATCTATCTCCCCATTTACAGTATCAAACCCAGAGAACCCTCTTCACGTCCTTCCTCCATTCAACTTCTCATGCCGACTCTCTCTCTCTCTCTCTCTCTCTCTCTCTCTCTCTCTTATGTCAATGTCGAAGAACAAAAACCCAACCAACACTTATCCTTCCCCATTCCAGTCCCCATATCTAGAAACTCCCCCAGTCACCATTGTTGACAATCACGAAAGTCACATGTAATACCCGCATTATTTTTTTTTATTTAATTATTTAATTAGTCACATTAAAGTAATTAAATAATAATTAGAGTTATAGAGCAATTAAAGAGTGGGCCGAAAAATTTGGGTTGGCCCGAATTTTAAATAATAAACCCAACCCAAATAATAATCAATCCAAAGTATAAATTCTTGAGTTAGTGAAACTTAGGTTATTCTTTATTATCAAAAACACACAAAAAAAAAAAAGAAAACAAAACCCTAAACCTAAACCAAAACCGCCAGCCGAACCAAAGGAGGAGGGAGGAGAGATTTTTCGCCAATTGTTTTGGAAGAAGTAATCCGACCATTCTCGAGGTAATGCTAAATTCTACTCTCCAAAATTTATTTCATTGAATTCGGGTTAATAAATTATAAGTTATGCATGAATTAAGAAAATAAATAATTGGGGTTTTGCATGCTAGGGAATTAATGACAAAATTCTAAAAGGTTGAATGATTGATTTACATGCTATGGTAGAATGATAATTTTAAAATTAGTTTTATTTTAAGCTTGATTTTATAATCATGATTGGGATTGATTAATACTATGCAATGCTTGGGGATGGAACAAATAAATCATTGAGGTTGAATTGAATTTATCAAAAAGAAGAAAATATGGATTTTTACCTAAATACTATTCGGCCGAATGGCCTTTATTTATTGGAGAATTATTTTTGTTGATATTGATGATTTTTGTTACTTAGTTATGAATAAAATCAATGTTTGGGAATTTAGAAAATTTAAAGAACTAGAAGGATTGATCAAATCAATGGATTTTGATGATATGTAATTCGGCCATGGTTATAGGATATGGGTGTTAATTCTTGATTGAGAAGGTTAAGAATTGGGACAGAAAGTTAGTATTTTCGTTAAGTTTATAATGAAAAGAAAACATAATCTTTAAGAGGGTTGTTAAAAAGTTAAAAAAAAAAAAAAAAAAAAAACTAACTTGAGGAAATAGAATAAGTACTTGGAAGACCTTGAAAATTAGAAAATTAACGAGAAGAAGGAAGGTTAAAAGAATTCAATTAGTTTCCTAACGAAAAAGGATTAAACTGGAAAAGGTTAAAGTTAGAAGAAATAAAAAGGGAAATCTTTGAAGTTAGAGAGGCCTAAGTGATTAAAAAGAACCTTGGGGGACCTTTATGAATAAAATCAAAGGCAAGGGACCTTCCTGCAATTAATTCAAAGTTGAAGGACTAAATTACAATTAAACTAAAGTTGAAGGACCAATATGCAATTAATCCAAAGTTGAAGGACTAATTTGCAATTAAACTAAAGTTGAAGGACTAAATTGCAATTAATCCAAAGTTGAAGGACCAATTTGCAATTAACCCAAAGTTGAGGGACCAAATTGTAATTAACCCAAAGTTAGAGGATTAATTACAATTATATTAAAGTTAAAGGACTGACTCGCAAATCAAAGTCAGAAACTTAAACGTAAGAAAGGAGTAACGAAGTAAAGAAGTTAAAACACATCTCTCAGTTAACTAAGTAGAAGTAGTTAACAATGTTGAGAGTACTAAAGTAAATTACTCGGTGCCTTGTAGATTTGCACAGAGAGGAGATTGCAAGGAAAAGCAATTCAGGTAAGGGATTACGTTCCTTACAGCATTTGAACTCCTGTTTATTGGAATTCTATATTCTTTCTATAAGTTAGCTATCAGTATGGCATGATAGTATTTGAATAAACTCCGCGTTATTGAACGTTCTTTTGAAAGAATCCGTACTTAGTGATGTCCCCATTGATCTACTAAGTATCGAAGTTTGAAACTTGTTATCACATACTTGTACCTTGGTATGTTCTCATTTTAACTTGTAAGTTAACCACTTACTTGTTAGAGTGGCCAATGTCCAGTTAGAAAAGACATTGACGGACAGTCCAGTTAGAAAAGACTCGTCCTTAAACTAGGGATTGCATGAGTGATCACATGCCTCTCTCAGGAATTGTCTGATTACAAGGATGATTCTAGACCCCGAGCATATATGTGTGGATACCATATATGTTACGACCCACACTATTGGCTTGGAAAAGCTAGGTGTACAAATTGTACCTTTGGCATTGAGGTTATAATGTACGTTACCCCGGAATTGACGGAACTTGAATGAATCCCTTTGGATTGTAGTGCCATAATCCTTTGAAAGTAAAATCTTAAAAGTAATACGACTGTATTGTTCTGCAGTCTTGAATCAAAAAGTAACTGAACCTATCTTTGTAAAAGTTATTCATGGTATTCGTTCTGGTCGTCTCTCCTTAGTAACCGGAGAGGCCACGTATGAACTTACTGAGCATTCGTTCGCTCATCCCTTCTCTATAAATTTTTGTTTCAGGATTTAAGTAGAAGGGGAAGAAAAGGAGGGCAACCGTAGGAAGAACGGCAGATTGAAGATTCTTATTTAGTTATTTTAAGAACATTTATTTATTGGTGTAAGTTAAAGATACATTGATGGCTAGGGTGGTTTACCTGCCAAGACAAGTTTTAAGTTACGCTTCCGCATTTATTTTGAATTGATGATGTAATAAAGGGTTAGTTGTGGACTCTAGTTTGAGGTATTAATTATTGTTATTTAATGCCATTAAATGCTCAGATACAGTAAGAAAATTCGGAGTGTTACAGTTGGTATCAGAGCAATGGCTTTAGGTCTTATGGGAGAAAACTGAAAGTTAAGACTAATGGGAGAACTTAGTACTTGACTTGAATAAAATCTTACTTGAGGAAGTTCAAGTGATAAAATCTATCTCTAGGAATAATACTAAGGGTGTACGTAAAGTATGAATATACTTGGGGAAGTAGAAACCTCTTCATTACATGTCTATTATATTCTACAATTATGTTATACGAAATCTTGGGACTATGTACTAATTAAGTTTATTGTTGGTGTGTGTAGGATCATGCCGAGGAGACCAATGAAATCTGTAAGGTACAGTGCTACCCTGAAGGAAGAAATAGAAGCCAAGGAGAATGTCATTAAGCAGTTAACTATGGAGTTGCGTAAGACAAAAAGAGAGTTTAGGAAGGAGACTCTAGGAGTCGGCAGCCTACAGAATGTCATCAGGGGACGCGATGAGGACATGATGTATGTAGAGGGAAAGTTAGCAGTACAGCTAGAGAAAGTCAAAAGCCTAGAGAGCCACGTGATTAGAGCTAATCGCGAGTGGAACCGTATCAGTGTACAACTAGTAGATGAGATAGAGCATGGAAATAAGCTGAAGAAGAAGATAGCTGAACAAGAAGTGTATGAGGAGAAGCTTAGAGTGTCAAGCTATCAGATTTGGGCAGAGAAGATAGAGTTACAAGAGAAATATGACCAACTCGAAGCAGAGCACGGACAATGTGGAAATTGATGCAATTGGTTACAAAATAGTTATTGGAATAATTTTTTTTTTTATGATTAGTGGATTAATGCGATTAGATTTTTGCTTATGTTGAATTTCGGGTGTATTTTGAGATGTTTAAATCTCACACTTTAGTTGAATAAAGTTAGTTATTTAATTTAAATACCAAAATTATGAATTGTCTATTATTGTTTAGACTAAAAGTCAACTTGTCAAGAAAAGACAAGGGAAAACGTCGGATTGATTTGAAATAATCTCCGTAACCATGGTACGAAGTAAGACGACCATTGGAGTAAGTTAACACTAGTTAAGTAATAAAAACTAGTGAAATAAAGAGATAATAATCAACCAAGTAAAACGGTTGTAAATTATGAAGTACAAAAACTCCTGAACCGGAGAAGAAAGGTTAAGTAAACTAACCAAATCTGAATAATGGTCTAGTACAAATGACCTACGAACACGATCAAAACTAAAAAGTAACCGTTAGTAAAAGAATAGTAATGTTAAGTATACCATGAACACCGCACATATTGTGTAGTGATGAACATTCTAGAGCACAAACTTGTTCTAAAGTAAAAAGGAAAATTTGCAGATGAATACCAGAAGTGGAAACAACAGAAACGGCGAGGGCAATGACAACAACACCGGTAATGCAGGCGGGCAGTTGGACCCGGCACTGGTAAATCTCTTGCAGACGCTATCACAGACAGTAGCTGGGATAGGTCAGACTGTTGCTGGACTTGCTCAACCACCACCACAAGCTCCATTACGTGACCCGCTAGAGTTATTCCAAAGGAGGAATCCAGATTCGTTCTCGGACACAGCTAAGGAGAAGCCCGAGGATTGGATTAAGAGTACTGAGCGTATATTCGAAGCGCTGAACTGTACTGAGGAGCAGAAAGTGGTATTTGCGACATTCATGCTAAAAGGGAAGGCTCAGTCGTGGTGGGAGGCGGAAAAGCGAGCTGCTATGGCTCGTGGTGACGCTGCATTTACATGGACCAGGTTTAAGACTATGTTTAATGAGAAATATTATCCTGCAAGCACAAGGAACGCCAAGGTGGCAAAATTCCTGACTTTGGTGCAAGGGAACATGACAGTGGCTGAGTATGGTGAGAAGTTCACCGATCTGCTAGAGTTTGCGTCAAGATTCTTCGATACTGAAGAACAGAAAGCAAGGAAATTTGAAGCAGGATTGAGTGATAGAATTCGGTACAGAATCACACCGTTAGCTCTGACTACGTATTCAGCGGTGCTGGACAGGGCTAAGATAGTGGAGAGGGAGTCGAATAATTATCGTAACCGACGAGAGGAGAAAGCAAAGACAGTGGCTGAAAAGGCAGAAGGAAACAAGGGCAGTAAAGACCACAATAACAATAAGAGGAAAGCGCTGGATGACGGTCGCGATAAGGGCAGTCATGGAAATAAGCACTCCAACAACAGCCATAGTGGGAATGGTCGGAACACCAATGACAACAGGCATGAGTGGAATAAGGGCAAGAGCCAAGGTTTCACCAGTAATGATAAATGTACCATTTGTGATGGAGCTCATAAGACAGAAATTTGTTTCTACAATGAGCGGCAGTGCTATAAGTGTAGGAAGGTGGGACACCCGAAGTGGAAGTGCCCAGAACCTAAGAAAGATGAACCAGCTGCAGGAAATAAGGACAACGGAGGAGGAAACGGTGGAGGCCGTGGTAGGATGTACACAATGACCGCAAGGGCAGCTGGAGTAAATGCAGATCTTGTGGCAGGTACGATGCAGTTAAATTCTCGTAATGTTTATGTATTAGTAGATACTGGAGCTACTCATTCAGTAGTTAGTAATGCTGTGGCAAGGAAGTTAAAACTGCACCCAGAGAACTTAGAGATTCCTTTAGTAATAGATACACCTACTAAAGACAATATCCCCATTACTACCTCTTATAGAAACTGCACCTTAGGGATAGGAGGCACGAGCGTAAGTATCGACCTCATTGAACTAGATATGTTAGAATTCGACGTAATACTGGGAATGGATTGGCTGGCTTTGCATCAAGCTAACGTGAACTGTCAAGAGAAAATAGTGACGTTCCTAGGAGAAGAAGGTAAAGAATACAGATTTGTGGGTTCAAGGCCGAGGAAGAGGATAGGCTTAATCTCGGTGATGAAGGCCCGTAAAATGTTGAGGAAGGGATGTGTAGGATTCCTGGCATACATAGGTGAAACAGAAGAGAAGGGAGTAACCTTAGAGTCACTTGAAGTAGTGAATGAATTTCAAGATGTATTTCCTGAGGATTTACCTGGTGTACCACCAGTAAGGGAAGTAGAGTTCTCCATCGATTTAGAACCAGAAACCACACCTATTTCGAGAGCACCGTACAGGATGGCTCCAACAGAGTTGAAAGAACTGAAGGAGCAGTTGCAAGAACTGTTGGACAAGGGGTTGATTAGACCGAGTGTATCACCATGGGGTGCACCGGTGCTATTTGTGAAGAAGAAAGATGGATCTATGAGACTATGTATTGATTATAGAGAGTTGAATAAGGTGACGGTTAGGAACCAATACCCACTGCCGAGAATTGATGATTTGTTTGATCAATTGAGAGGAGCCTGTTATTTTTCAAAGATTGATCTTAGATCCGGATATCATCAGCTGAGGGTCAAGGATGAAGATGTGGCGAAGACAGCGTTTAGGACGAGGTATGGGCATTATGAGTTTGTCGTGATGCCATTTGGGTTAACTAACGCACCAGCCGCATTCATGGAGTTGATGAATAGAATATTTCAGGAGTACTTAGACAAATGTGTGATAGTATTCATTGATGATATTTTGGTATACTCGAAGACAAAGGAGGAACATGCTGAACATTTGAGGATAGCGTTAGAAATTTTGAGGAGACAGAAATTATACGCGAAGTTTAAGAAATGTGAATTCTGGTTGGAGAAAGTAGCATTTTTGGGACACGTAGTGTCGAAAGAGGGAATTTCTGTGGATCCGACAAAGGTGGAGTCAATAATGGATTGGGAAAGACCGACTACAGTAACCGAAATAAGGAGTTTCTTGGGTTTAGCTGGTTACTATAGAAGGTTCGTAGAGGGATTTTCGAAGTTATCAGGACCATTGACGAAGCTGACACAGAAATCAGCCAAGTTCGTTTGGTCAGAAGAACGTGAGAAAAGTTTTCAAGAATTGAAGAATAGATTAGTATCTGCACCAGTATCAACACTACCGACAGGAACGGAAGGTTTTGTTATCTACAGTGATGCGTCATTGAAAGGATTAGGCTGTGTACTGATGCAAAATGAGAAGGTGATAGCATATGCATCTAGGCAGTTGAAAGTACATGAAAGGAATTACCCGACCCATGATTTGGAGTTAGCAGCAGTAGTGTTTGCTTTGAAAATTTGGAGACATTATCTGTATGGCGTAAAATGTCAGATTTTTACAGATCACAAGAGCCTTAAGTATATCTTCACGCAGAAAGAATTGAATATGAGACAACGGAGGTGGCTAGAACTTCTCAAGGACTACGACTGTGAAATATTGTATCATCCTGAGAAGGCCAACAAGGTGGCAGATGCCTTAAGTAGGAAGAATCACGGAATGTTGGCGACGTTGATCTCTAAGGGGGTAAGCATATGGAAGGATGTCAAGGAGATGAACTTGATAGTAAAAGTAAGCGGATACTTGGCTCGACTGACATTACAACCTGCATTGTTGGGCAGAATTAAAGAGGCACAAGAGTTAGACGAGGAGAGAGAAGCTCTAATCGGAAAAGGGCAAGCAAAGGATCTTCACATGGGCGAAGATGGAATTCTGAGATACCAAAAGAGAGTATGGGTGCCAAATAATGATGAAATTAAGAGAGAGATACTGAGAGAAGCTCATTGCTCAAAGTTCTCTGTACATCCGGGGAGTACTAAAATGTATAGGGGTCTAAAGGAGTCCTACTGGTGGAATAATATGAAGAATGATGTGGCGGAGTATGTGCATAGATGTTTGACGTGTCAACAAGTTAAGAGTGAACATCAGAAGCCAGCAGGGTTACTGCAATCATTACCAATTCCGAATGGAAGTGGGAGAATATTGCTATGGATTTCGTAAGTGGGTTGCCAAAGACGGCAGGGAAGTAAGACGCTATATGGGTTATCGTAGACCGATTGACTAAGTCAGCACATTTTCTGGCAATCAAGAAGACTGATTCGTTGGAGAAGTTGGCCAAGTTGTATATCGATGAGATAGTAAGGTTACATGGAATCCCGGTCACAATCGTGTCTGATCGAGATGCTAGGTTCACTTCTAAATTTTGGAACAGCCTACAGGAAGCATTGGGAACAGAATTGACCATGAGTACGGCGTTTCATCCACAGACAGATGGACAGTCGGAAAGGACTATCCAGACACTAGAAGACATGATGAGGGCTACTTCGTTAGATTGGCCAAACGCATGGGACGAACACTTACCGTTAGTGGAATTCGCATACAACAGCTTCCATGCCAGTATTGGGATGGCACCATACGAAGCATTGTATGGGAGGAAGTGTAGATCACCGGCGTGTTGGGACGAAGTTGGTGAGAGGAGGTTAAGTGGACCGGAACTCGTACAAGTCACGGCGGATAAGGTACAACAGATTCGGAAGTGGCTACAGACTGCGCAGAGTAGGCAAAAATCTTACGCAGACAACAGAAGGCGAGAACTAGAATTTCAGCCAGGGGATCGAGTATTCTTAAAGATATCACCCATGAAGGGAGTTATGCGTTTTGGGATTAAAGGGAAACTGAGTCCACGATACGTGGGACCGTTCGAAATTCTCGATAGGATCGGGGAAGTGGCTTACCGATTGGCGTTACCGCCGGTATTAGCTGGAGTGCATAATGTGTTCCATGTCTCCATGCTAAGGAAGTATATTCATGATCCGAGTCATGTGATAGAGTACAAGCAGCTAAGAGTTCGGGCAGATTTGACGTACGATGAACGACCAATCAAGATCGTCGACAGAAAAGACGAGGTCGTAAGAAAGCGTACGGTTCCCTACGTAAAAGTGCAATGGAGTAATCACTCAGAAAGAGAAGCGACATGGGAACAAGAAAGTGAAATGCGTGAATTGTACCCGGACATCTTCTCGGATTAAGAATTGTCAATTTTGAGGACAAACTTCTTTTAAGGGGGTAAGAATGTAATACCCGCATTATTTTTTTTATTTAATTATTTAATTAGTCACATTAAAGTAATTAAATAATAATTAGAGTTATAGAGCAATTAAAGAGTGGGCCGAAAAATTTGGGTTGGCCCGAATTTTAAATAATAAACCCAACCCAATTAATAATCAATCCAAAGTATAAATTCTTGAGTTAGTGAAACTTAGGTTATTCTTTATTATCAAAAACACAAAAAAAAAAAAAAAAAAAAGAAAACAAAACCCTAAACCTAAACCAAAGCCGCCGGCCGAACCAAAGGAGGAGGGAGAAGAGATTTTTCGCCAATTGTTTTGGAATAAGTAATCCGACCATTCTCGAGGTAATGCTAAATCCTACTCTCCAAAATTTGTTTCATTGAATTCGGGTTAATAAATTATAAGTTATGCATGAATTAAGAAAATAAATAATTGGGGTTTTGCATGCTAGGGAATTAATGACAAAATTCTAAAAGGTTGAATGATTGATTTACATGCTATGGTAGAATGATAATTTTAAAATTAGTTTTATTTTAAGCTTGATTTTATAATCATGATTGGGATTGATTAATACTATGCAATGCTTGGGGATGGAACAAATAAATCATTGAGGTTGAATTGAATTTATCAAAAAGAAGAAAATATGGATTTTTACCCAAATACTATTCGGCCGAATGGCCTTTATTTATTGGAGAATTATTTTTGTTGATATTGATGATTTTTGTTATTTAGTTATGAATAAAATCAATGTTTGGGAATTTAGAAAATTTAAAGAACTAGAAGGATTGATCAAATCAATGGATTTTGATGATATGTAATTCGGCCATGGTTATAGGATATGGGTGTTAATTCTTGATTGAGAAGGTTAAGAATTGGGACGGAAAGTTAGTATTTTCGTTAAGTTTATAATGAAAAGAAAACATAATCTTTAAGAGGGTTGTTAAAAAGTTAAAAAAAAAAAAAAAAAAAACTAACTTGAGGAAATAGAATAAGTACTTGGAAGACCTTGAAAATTAGAAAATTAACGAGAAGAAGGAAGGTTAAAAGAATTCAGTTAGTTTCCTAACGAAAAAGGATTAAACTGGAAAAGGTTAAAGTTAGAAGAAATAAAAAGGGAAATCTTTGAAGTTAGAGAGGCCTAAGTGATTAAAAAGAAACTTGGGGGACCTTTATGAATAAAATCAAAGTCAAGGGACCTTCCTGCAATTAATTCAAAGTTGAAGGACTAAATTACAATTAAACTAAAGTTGAAGGAACAATCTGCAATTAATCCAAAGTTGAAGGAGTAATTTGCAATTAAACTAAAGTTGAAGGACTAAATTGCAATTAATCCAAAGTTGAAGGACCAATTTGCAATTAACCCAAAGTTGAGGGACCAAATTGTAATTAACCCAAAGTTAGAGGACTTAATTACAATTATATTAAAGTTAAAGGACTGACTCGCAAATCAAAGTCAGAAACTTAAACGTAAGAAAGGAGTAACGAAGTAAAGAAGTTAAAACACATCTCTCATTTAACTAAGTAGAAGTAGTTAACAATGTTGAGAGTACTAAAGTAAATTACTCGGTGCCTTGTAGATTTGCACAGAGAGGAGATTGCAAGGAAAAGCAATTTAGGTAAGGGATTACATTCCTTACAGCATTTGAACTCCTGTTTATTGGAATTCTATATTCTTTCTATAAGTTAGCTATCAGTATGGCATGATAGTATTTGAATAAACTCCGCGTTATTGAACGTTCTTTTGAAAGAATCCGTACTTAGTGATGTCCCCATTGATCTACTAAGTATCGAAGTTTGAAACTTGTTATCACATACTTGTACCTTGGTATGTTCTCATTTTAACTTGTAAGTTAACCACTTACTTGTTAGAGTGGCCAATGTCCAGTTAGAAAAGACATTGACGGACAGTCCAGTTAGAAAAGACTCGTCCTTAAACTAGGGATTGCATGAGTGATCACATGCCTTCTCTCAGGAATTTTCTGATTACAAGGATGATTCTAGACCCCGAGCATATATGTGTGGATACCATATATGTTACGACCCACACTATTGGCTTGGAAAAGCTAGGTGTACAAATTGTACCTTTGGCATTGAGGTTATAATGTACGTTACCCGGAATTGACGGAACTTGAATGAATCCCTTTGGATTGTAGTGCCATAATCCTTTGAAAGTAAAATCTTAAAAGTAATACGACTGTATTGTTCTGCAGTCTTGAATCAAAAAGTAACTGAACCTATCTTTGTAAAAGTTATTCATGGTATTCGTTCTGGTCGTCTCTCCTTAGTAACCGGAGAGGCCATGTATGAACTTACTGAGCATTCGTTCGCTCATGCCTTCTCTATAAATTTTTGTTTCAGGATTTAAGTAGAAGGGGAAGAAAAGGAGGGCAGCCGTAGGAAGAACGGCAGATTGAAGATTCTTATTTAGTTATTTTAAGAACATTTATTTATTGGTGTAAGTTAAAGATACATTGATGGCTAGGGTGGTTTACCTGCCAAGACAAGTTTTAAGTTACGCTTCCGCATTTATTTTGAATTGATGATGTAATAAAGGGTTAGTTGTGAACTCTAGTTTGAGGTATTAATTATTGTTATTTTATGCCATTAAATGCTCAGATACAGTAAGAAAATTCGGGGTGTTACATCACAGCTCCGAGAATTAAATTTCTATTAAGCATTATTGTCTAAATTGCAGTTGGGAATCGGAACAAGGGTTGGGAATTTGGATATCTTCATAAAATTAATGCGCTATTCATCGAATTAGAAGGAATTCGGGTGCTTGAATGTTGAATTGGTTGTCTAAAAATTTGAGTTGTGGGCTGGAGTGCATAGAATATTGTTGCTACAAAGATGATTTGGGGTTCTGTAAGTTGGATTATGGGAAAGAGGAATGCCTACGACGTAAAGACGAGCGAGGGTAGGGAGGGGCAATTTCGACATTGTATGAAGCGCGAGGGATTTATTGGTAAAATTGATTTCAACCCAAGGACCCCAAGGTAGAATGTGAAATTTTGTGTTTTTATTGGTAAATACCACCTTCTTTCAGGGACTTATTGGTGAAAATCTCTTTTCAATATTATATCATGATTGTTATACTTATTCATGAGAGGTTCACTTGAACCAACCGCGTCACTTTTTCAATTATTCTATATATCCCTTAGGTTTTTAAAGAAAAACTAAATTTACCACTTAAATTTTGTACTTCTCCCGAGATTTGCAATTGAGACTCAGAATTTAGCTGTGTGAGTATGATTAATGGAGTATAGGAGTATAATAATATTAATCATAATAAAATTTTGACTTCTTAATAAAACATCAAAATGGAAATTGTTATTCTTTTTATGATTATGAGAAGGAAAGAGTATATTCTATAAAGATTTCGTCTACAGAACGTGGAGACATACTACCGTTATTAATACACTACGCATGGCCGTCCCTAACAATTTATGACCATGTAGAAGTCAAACTAAGGAGCTTAATATTATTTAATTTGTAAAAATTATTTTTTTGGGGAGCAATAACAAAAAGTCACTCTAGGAAAAGTTTCATAACCAGAAAGTCCTAAAAATATTTATTCTAAGTAAAAAGCACCAAAATTAAATTTTCAATACCGAAAATTCCACAATTTGACGATATAATTAATGTAATTGAATTTGAGGCTTTACATAAAGAAAAAAAATATTTTTTAAATAGTGTCGTGTTGCGAATTGTCCATATATTATCACTGTCATTATTATTTTTAGAGTTATTATTGAAATTATAACTTTTAATAGTTTTACAAATCTATTATTAACAATATATTTAAAGTTTTATTATTATTGTTGTTATCTGTATATTACACGTGCATCGCACGGTTTCAATGTTATTATAACTATAATCATTTTTACAATATTACTACCGCCGTTTCAAAATATATGTCGCTGTAGACTTTTTACATATTAAGAAATGTAATGAATGCATGTTGTAAAAACTCAATTGCCCTTAAAATAATTCAACATTTTTGGATAGCCAAATCATTTCTATTTGCTCATGTTATAAGTGTGTTTAGTTGGATTAAGAAAAAAATCCATTATAGTCCAAATAAACACTCTCTCTCTCTCTCTACGCCGAAACATGACCTAGCAATTTTTAAAACAGGAAGACTTTTCTCTCTTGATCTGTCTCCAATCTCAATAGCCACCGGCGCCGGCAACCACTCCATCTCCACGGCCACTAACCTAAAACTAACCGTGAGTCCATTTTTGTCACCGCTGACCCTAACACCATGAGTCAAAGTCATCGCCCGCGTCAACCCTCGCCACCTTAGCATCAAACCCCGCCGCCGTCTATATGTTTATGGGATACATACAGTTTTCCCGTTTGTTCTGTCAACACCAGTTACATGGTTGAAAGAATAAAAAAGGTGCTCAATGACCAAAATGGCAGGATTATGGTTTTCACAAGACAGCACACTCGGGAATACATACATGTTAGATGTAGTGTCTTCATAGGTTTCTTTAACACATCTTTTATCAAATGGGATTCATCTTTATAATTATTAAATTATTCATTTGTATTTGTATTTCAGCTACCAGAAAAAGGATATCGTTATTATCCTTATTAACTGACTGGATAAATGGAATTCTAATTGACTGGAAAAGTGGAATTCCAACTGACTGGACAAAAGGAATTCCAGCTGATTGGATGTGAGAGCCCGCGCTTTGAACCTAATCGAAAATCGGTTTCTCATAATGGTTTCCCTACTTGAGTTTTGGAAATAGAGTCGCCACCTAATTTTATTTTAGAAAAATAGAGATAAAACCATTTTGTTTGAGAAGTGGGTTTGGGGGCTAAGTTACGAGTAGTGAAGGTGTTAACCACTCCACTCGCCCTTTCAGTCTCTATCATGCATCCGCCTACGATTCATTTTATGCATTTTTGAAATGCCTTATTATGCCTTAACTTTGAGAAGAAGAAAATGTGTTTATGTACAAGGTGTCTCCTAGTCTAGGCAATGTCCATTTTGATCACAACCGGGAATCGGTTTGGGTGGATTTCCGATTGGTTTTCGAAAATGGTTTTGAACATATTGAGACAAAGAAACATTCAAGAGGAGAGGGGATTATGTACAATTTGGGGATTTATACACAATATGGACAAATGGGAGACAAATCTCATATTTAAATAAATGTTCAAAGCAAGGTTGATGTTGAAGTTCAGGGACCGCTGCAGATTGTCATGATAATGTACCTGTCTAAACCTAATCCAAATCCAGAACAAAAACTTGGGATTTACTCCCAATATGTTATAGAACACATATGAATTTGTTTTTAATTTTTGGATTAGTTTCTCATGCTCAAATCATGCAAAGAATACAGAGGTAAAATCTGTCCAGAATTGAAAAACATGGCATGTCAGACTTCATGGCAACTTTACACTATCATGGCTTATGAATCTGGAAAAACACAAAACATTAAAGTTGAAGATAACATATCAAATATGATTTGTATCAGTTTTAAAGTTCATAAAACATGTTTAGAGAGTTCAAAAGGCCTCTGAAATTTTGATGTCAGAAACTAGAAATTGTTAATCTGGGAGTAAGCACTTAATTAAAAAAAATTGAAAGAGGCCTTTTATTAGGTCATAAACTTAGAAATTTCATGTTTGACCTCAGATTGAAAATCGAGTTTTGGTAAATTTTTAGACATGAAAACACAGGTTGGTTAGAAATGCAGCAAACAGGGTAGCACATCTGAGCAACGAAAATATCTACCAAAACATGATCTAAACTTAGAATATGACCACGAAACATGACATGAATCATATTCAACATGTAAGGAACAAATTATATATTTTGAGCTAAACCCAGGAATGAAGATATGATAGAGTAAAAAGAGCATGTACAGACCTAGGTTGAACAGAGCATATGAACTGGTTACATGTAGCACCAAAATGAGCATGGAAACATGATCTACACTTGGAATTAGCTCATGAAACTTGGGAAAATTTTACCTTAGCTTGTTATTAATATTATAGAGTGTCTATTTAGCAACAAACATGATAAAAAACATGGATAAACATGCTAGAAGCAAAAGTCGACATATTGTATACATGTTGAGCAAATGACCTATATTATGCTTGGACTTCAGATCTGAGCTTTAAGATTAACACAAAATAAACATGGAACACTTATATACATGATGGAACTGAGATTTGGAAAACTTATATCATTCTTAACATGAAGATTACAAGACTTTACACATGGATTACATAGAAGCAAAGAGGGGAGATCTATTCACTAGTTGACTAGATCTCCAACCTACTAACACAAACTATTACATTTTTACATTTAGCACTTACAAGAGATTCTTACTTTCTTACCTAGGTTAGGATGGGGGGTGTTCTTCCTTTGCTTCCAAGGGAAGGCTTTTTGTTTTGTTTGAGATTTGAGTTGGATTGAAAGATTGGATTGGAGTAGTGTTGTGTTTGCTTGAGTTTGATAGTGTTTGAGGGTTGTTTTATGGTGTTTGGATAGTGGTTTAGTGGTGGAGATGTAGCGGTATAGTGTTGGAGTAGTGGTGGGGTGTAGACACCCTGCCTTAGACCACTCACCCCGATTGCACATTTGATTTTGTGTTTCTACTTGTTTTAAGTGTTTTTTGTTAGTTTATGTTACTTCCGTTAAGTTCATGATTGACTCTGTTAAGTCTGGGAGCTAAATTGAATAACAGTTCTAACTTTTCATTCAATTCTGTCAAAAATGCCTTTTCAGAGTTGGGCGCCTATGCCCTTTGAGGTCAGACGCGTGCGCCTTCCGCCCAAAAGGCCGGAGGCGCGCGCTTCTGGGCGTCAGTTACAGATTCTCTCCAACAATCCCTCCCTTGCTCAATTTACATGATTTTGCCCGGGAAATTCCTCTTTGTTGACCCTGTTTTGTCACTAAAAACATCTTATTTTCACCTATAAAAACCCCCCTTCTCCACCATTTCAAAGGGGGAAGATTGGACACCAAATAGAGCATCAAAACTCTACACAAAAACTCTACTAAAATAGCTACACACTTTTCTCTCTAGAAACACTCCATTTTCCCACCAAGATTGGAGTCTTCATCTTCTTCCCAACAAGGTACAACTCTTTTATTTCTTATTCCTTTTGTGTCTTTTAATGTATGCAATCCCCATCAATTGGGACATGACCAAATGATCACTTCATTACATTGAAGTTGGTTAAAGGTTATCTCCCTACATTTTATTCTCTTTTTAATTCCCCATTTTCTCATGATGTAATTGTTAGCACAAGTTTATATTAATAAAAGAAGGACTTTTTTAGCATTGAATACCTTTAGTATCAAGACCAACTTTAGCTGGGCGGAGTGGGTGTTTAAGTACTTCCCACTCCGTAACCTAACCCCCAAACCCGTCTCTTCTCGAATCTCTGGTTTTCGTAACAAATAGGCTATGTTTAGGTTTTCTTATGTTCCTTTAAAAAACATAGGTAGCGACTCTAATCTTTAAAACAAAATAGACATCCTAGGATAATTCACCGCTCTAGCAAAGTCGTGTTTTCCCGGGGTATCTACAGTGGTGACTCTGCTGGGGAAAGAAACTAATAGCACATAGAGGGTTAAACTTTCGTTTTTACTTTTGGTGTTATTTTATCTGTTTTCTGCGGGCATTCTGGTGACAAAGGGTGGGAAGCGTGCGCCTCTGGCCTTCTTGGCCTAAGGCGCGCGCCTCAGACCCCAACCACCAGAAGTGCCCGCACTGCATCATGTTCTTCAATTCCATGTTATTTGTGCTAACAGTTTCTGCTGAAGAAAAAGTTATTATTTAGGGTCAAGGCAATCCCTTGAACCCATGAGTTTGCAGGTTTTTACCCAGAATCGGGCGCCTCTGTCCCTCTCGTTCTGAGGCGCGCGCCTCCCACTTTAACTGCCCAATGCGCGTGCTTCTGGGCATTTTTCAAAACAGAACAGAGTCCAGAACAGGGCAGAATGATGGTGTGTGGGCACGGTTGCCTGCACATAACTGTTTTAATTTCTGTTTATTTTTATCGGTCACATGGGTGATTCGAAAGTTGTAAATATGTGCTTATTTGCTTTTCTTTTCTTTCGAAAAAAAATGTTTTGTCACTTGGCTTGACCTCACACACATGTACTTTCAACTCCTATGAATTGCTCACTATCGAGTAGCACAAAGTTCATAAACCCAGACCCGTCGAGGCCCTTCCTAGAGAGTTTCAAGCTCCATCCGACCTTGACTCTCTCGAAGCGGCAAACCTCAGCTCGTGGCGTAGTTCATGAGTACATGCCGGGGGTGGCCTTTAAACCTCTCTTTAGCCGAGCACAAGCCAACACATTCTTAATTAGGATCTTATACTTTGTGACCAAGTCGGTTTTCATGTGTCGAGATTTCCCTAAGCTAATGTTATCAAAACATATGTGTCGTTTCCAAAAGAAACACGTTGCTATGTGACAAAATAAAACTCCGTCCCTGCATGTATGCTTTATGACATTAATTTAGTTTAATCGTGTCACATTCAGGTCGCGCAAGCGTGGTGGAATCCGATGAGTATATGGGACCGCGAGAATGTCTATATACTAGTTTGACGATTCCACTATTATCTCTAGAAACCCCCCAAAAAAAGGACTACGTCCTTCCGACTTAAATAAATAAAAAAATAGTCTTTTTCCTTATGTGGTTGAATCTTTTTCTTATTTGTGGGTTGAATAATTTTACTCAAAATGTGTTTGTGGGCCATCAGATCAACCGTGTTCTTCAAATAGGTCCAATGGCTTCCGACAGCAACAACAACGGTGGAAATATTTCCCGGTCCGACGAAGATATAGCCAACATGATCAAAGCACTGAAAGGACAAATTGATGCACTCGCCGAGAATGCCCAACGCAAGGATGATTTGTGGCAAGCCCGTCTCAAGCATGTGATAATGGCCCATAAGAAAGAACTTACTAAGCACGAGGACCAATTGAAGGAGCTCACAAATGAAGGAAAAATGGTCCAAAACATTGATAACATTTTGGTCAACACTCTCATGGCATACATTGACCAACGTTTTAGTGGGCTAAATTTGAACAAAGGTCCAAGCTCCGATCTCCATCATGCTTCTCTTCTCATGAACACTATGGTGGCCCTTCCCGAGAAATTCAAGATGCCTGATATTGGCAAATTCATAGGGAATTCTTGTCCCAATGCCCATGTTGATACCTACGTTTGGGCCATGCTACCAAAGAAAGTGTCTCCTCAAATAATGGCACAATTCTTCCCACTTACTCTTGATGGGGTCGCAAAGATTGGTATATGAGTCTCCCGGTTTCCACCTGCCTCGATTGGGATGCTGCTATGCTTGCCTTTAAGTTACAATATGAAGGCAATTACATGCACCGTCCCACGAAGAAAGAATTGGAGAACACCATGCAAGAGGGCAATGAATCGTTTGGGGACTTTTCTCGCCGTTGGAATGACAAGTTAGTCAAGATTGTAGATAGACCCTCAAGGAAGGAACAAATTGAGATCTTCTTGAAGTGCTTAAATATGGACTACCAAGCTCATCTTAGCAGCGCTTTTATCCGGATTTTGCACACATGTATGATGCAGGGATTAGAATCGATAATTTGCTCCGAGAAGTAACTAAGGAATTCTATGAGATAAGCTCCGACACCGAAGAGATCCCGGCCAGTTCAAGCAGCGACAGGGAAGGATACAACGGTTTTGAGGACTACGACGACAGCAAGGACTACAACAACGAAGGCTAGGGAAAACTCCCTTTCTCTCTCTCTTTACCAAAAAAAAGAGTCAAAATGTCCTCTAAAGTGTGCATTAAGTTTTCCTTCGTCCCATGTAAAAAATTGAGTCGGTCCTAATCAAATAAAAGTCGTTATTGTCCTCATACACTCCTCCAAGTTATTCAATCTAAATAATTCTTGGAAAAATGATGAAAAGATGTCTAAACAAGTTTTGGAATGAAGGCCATCACTTGAATGCCTAGCTAAACATCAAGAAGACGAAGTCAAGCCATCAAGTGTCAAAACAAGGTGGAGATACAACCATGAAGAAATATCAAGCCATGTTTTCAAGGGGGTTAAAAAAAGGGGGGGGGGGGCTCGCTAGGTTGACTCTTCAAAACAACCTAGGCAAAATTTCAAAAAAAAAGAAAAAAAATCCCCCTCATTCAAAGAAGTTCACAACAACATAATCATTCCATCCACCAACGAAGGACGAAGCAACATCAACAACCACCACGACCAAAGGAGCATCAACAAGAACTACGGTGACCTGAGCCTCTACACTGGAGGAACGTAGGCAACCTTCAGGTCCGGTCTCATGCAAGAAAGAAGACATGTTTAGCCCTAATGCGTTATAATGATTGACCTTCCTCTCGAACTTGTGAAGACATCTTTGTACGAGTCATCTACCAAAGAACAAATCGCAAAACAACTTTCTTAGAATTGAAATCATTTTGCGTTTTTGTCGAGTCTAGGGGTTTCTCTTCGTTCAGCTACGCTCCCAGTTTCTCGCAATCAAATTGGGGCTTTCCTTCTCTTCTCTCTAAATGACTTACTTGCCTTCGTGAGTCATTAAAAAAAAATAAACAAAGTCAATACTAGGGGCTATTTCCCTAGTCGAGTCAATAAGGCCTCCGTCTCCCACAAAATAACATGTCTCTTATCCTCAGCTAAAGTCAATGCACACTTCCTCATTAATTGAGTCAAAAAAAGTATGAAGACGCAAAGAGATGCCCGTTAGATTGAAACCCGAAAAGGCGATCTAGGCAAAAAAAAAAAAAAAAAAAGGGTGCGTCATAAAAAAAAATTGAGAGAATGAGAGAGAGAAGAGAAAAAGAAAGGGAGATCTCCAGCCTCTAACAAAGAAGACGACCTCACAGTTCTGCATTAGGTTCCCCACAGATTCAACTTCATCAAGCTCCCTGCAAAGTCAATTTCAGCATTGCAAGGGGCTCAAGAAGACCAAGCACAGTCAAGGGTCATTTGGCTTCTTCGTATAAAGGGTTTGCTCCAGCAAAATACAGTTTTGGGTTCATCATTGACACCGCACAAGGTTTGCTCCAGCAAAATATAGTTTTGGGTTCATCATTGGCGTGACACCGCAAGAGGTTCAGAAAGGGTAAGAAGTCTCATGGGCCGCCTCCAATATACCGATTGGTTTGAGCAATAAAGAGAAATAATGGGTATCCCGGTCTCCAAGCTTCTCAAATTGGAGGAATTGGGCTTCTCGAGTAATGAAGTACCACTCATCATGTTCTCCCACATGAAGAGAAGCCTCTCTTACTTCATTTGATAGTTAATGAACCCTAGGGCCTATAAATATGTTTGAGACAATCTTCAAGCTTCACGAAAGGAATATGCCCCTTAAATTAGAAGAATGAATGTCAAAACGCTTCTCAGCGAAATGAATATGCTCGTGCTTCTTTCCCCACACAAGGATAAGCCTTTTTTTCTCTACTTACATTTAATGATGACGCCCTAGGGGCTATGCTCGATCTTGAAAGACTCCCTCAACGAGAATGCAATTCACTTTACATCCCTGGCAGTGGTGTAAACACCCCGCCTTGGACCTCTCACCCCGATTGCATACAAAGTATTTTTATTTAACTTATTTTCATTGATTTCTGTTACTTCGGTTAAGTTCCTAACTGATTCCGTTAGTTTTGGACTAAACTGCATAACAGAGTTAACTTTTAGGGTCATTCTGTCAT
The DNA here is from genome assembly GCA_026119855.1 of Campanula takesimana. Classification (NCBI taxonomy): domain Eukaryota; kingdom Viridiplantae; phylum Streptophyta; class Magnoliopsida; order Asterales; family Campanulaceae; genus Campanula; species Campanula takesimana. The sequence continues at coordinate 288,764 of JAOWBW010001154.1, read as the reverse complement.
TTTTCACCCGCGGGCGCTTCCGGCACTGCCAGTGAGCCGTGCGTGCGTCCCGCCCCAAAAGCCGGACCCGCGCGCTTCCCTCTTTGGCAGTAACGGATTGCACCTTATTTCCCTCCCTTTTCTTATTTACAAACATCTTTTCTTGATCACAAAAACCATCTTTTTACATCCACATTCATCCCCCTTTTCTCATTAACTCCCAATCCCAAATTCTAAGCCTTTTCCCAAAAACTAATATTTCTTTCATTTATTATTTGATTTCTTTTATTTGTTTTATTTTTATTTTATTCATTTATCTTATTTGTGATTGGCTCATTCCATTTCACATGGATGACCAATTTCCCTCCATCATTTCCCTCTCTTTTTTACCTATAAAAACCATCATCTTCTACCTTGGAAAGGGACTTCTTTTTGGACTCCAACCTTGATTCACCAACTACATTATACACAAATTCTCCCAACAAGAGTTCTTAGTAACAAGACTCTACACAAATTGTTTTACAACAATTTCATTACAACAATAACACTTTCAAGTCAAGGTTCCAAGTCCTCTTTCTCAAGGTACAACTCCATTTTCTTCCATTTTTTTCTTCTTCTTGATGTATGCAATCCCCATTAATGGGACATGACCAACATGACTACTTCACATATTGAAGTTAGTTAAGGTTATCTCCCTACATTTTAATCTTAACTTTAATTCACCATGTTAATTTCTCTTCATCTCTTAATGTAATTCTTTAACATTACTTGTTATATGTAATCTTTATCATTAAATAAATAAAACAATTCTATTTTATTTCCCCTTTTCTTCTCATCACAATTGTTAGCACATTTCTATTTAATTAATTGAAGGACATGTAAATATTAGAACACCAATAGTAGCAAGACCCGCGCAAGCGGGGCGGAGTGGGTGTTTAAGTACTTCCCACTCCGTCACCTGACCCCCGAACCCTTCTCTCCCGAATCTCTGGTTTTGTACATAAATTAGGCTATTTCTAGGTTTTTCTTATGTTCCTTTAAAAACATAGGTGGCGACTCTAAACAATCTAAAACACGTTAGACATCCTAGGATAATTCACCGCTCTAGCCAAGCCGTGGTTCCCCGGGGTATCTACAGTGGCGACTCGGCTGGGGAATGATAGAGGGTTAAACTTGCGTTTTCATTTTTGGTGTTCTTTTGTTCTGTTTTCTGGGCATTCTGGTAAAAAGGGCAGGAGGCGCGCGCCTCCGGCCTTCTTGGCCTAAAGCGCGCGCGTCCAACCCTTATTACCAGAATCGCCCGCCTCCTTTCTTGTCCTTCAATTCCATGTTTCTGTGCTAACAAATTCTGCAGGGGAAAGTTTTCTTAATTAAGGGTCAAGGCAATCCCTTGAACCCACTGATTTGCAGGTTCTCACCAAGAAGCGGGCGCCTCTGCCCTGCTTCCTCTCACGCGCGCGCCTTCCGCATAAGCAACCCAATGCGCGCGCTTCTGGGCGCATTCCCGGAACAGAACAGTGCACAGAAACAGAACAGAATGACAGTGTGTGGGCACCAGGCCTGCATACAATTTCTTTTACTTTCTGTTTATTTTTATCGGTCACACGGGTGATTCGAACGTTGTAATTATGTGCTTATTTGTTTTTTTATTTATTTATTTTGAAAAAAAAAAAAAATGTTTTGTCACATGTTAGACCTCACACTACATGCACATATTCCTATCAACTGCTCACTATCGAGTCGCACAAGTCCAACCCCAAACCCGTCGAGGCCTGTCCTAGAAAGTTTCAAGCTCCACTCGACCTTGGCTCTTTCGAAGCGGTAAACCTCAGCCCGTGGCGTAGTTCATGACTACATGTCGGGGGTGACCTTTAAGCCTCATATTCAAGCCGAGCACAAACCACACAATTCTAGTCTAGGGTCTAACACTCCGTGACCAAGTCGGTTTTTCATGTGCCGAGATTTCCCTAAACTAATGTCTTCAAATCATACATGCCAACTTGTTGCAATGGACGAAATAAAACTCCGTCCCCAAAAGTGGTTATTTTGGACGAAAATAAAAATCCGTCCCCGCATGTATGATTTACTACATTAATTTAGTTTAATCCCGACACATGTAGGATTCACAAGCGTGGTGGAATCCGATGAGTATATGGGACCGCGAGATGGTCTATATACTAGTGTGACGATTCCACTATTTTCCTAGAAACCCCAAAAAGGACCACGTCCTTCCGACTTTGTAAATAAAAAAAAAAAAAAAAAAGAGTCGTTTTTCCTTATGTGGTTGAGTCTTTTTCTTTGTTTGTGGGTTAATTCATTTTATCCAAAAGGTGTTTGTGGGGCCAATCTAAGATCAACCGTGCTCTTCCAATAGGTCCAATGGCTTCCAACGGCAACAACAACAACGGTGGAAATGATTTCGTGTCCAACGAAGGGTTACTAAACATAATGAAATCAATGGGGGAACAAATGGATAGGATTGTCGAGGATGCCCGCCGTAAAGACAATTTGTGGCAAGCCCGTTTCGATATCGACAAGAGGATTCACAAAGAAGAGGTTTCCGAACTCAAGGCTCGTCTTGATTATGAAAGAAGAATTCACGAGGAAGAGGTTTCCGAACTCAAAGCCCGTTTGCAAGAGCTCACCGACGGCAAAGCAAAGTTTAAGGGTAAAGCATGCTCAAGTGGCCCGTCCCTCAAAAGCTACAAAGGTACCGCCAACAACCGAGTTTTCACTCCTCTCCTGGGAGTAACCCAAGCCGAAGCATTTGAAACTTTGGTGGCAAGTGGAAAGGTCAAGCCTTTAGAGGGGTACAAGCCGAAGACGATACCGAAGAATCATGCACATGGTGAATGGTGCGGCTACCACAAGCATAGTGGCCATACTACCGAAGGGTGCTTCCTTCTCCGAAACATCATCCAAGATTTGTTCGACAACGGCGAATTTACTGTGGGTGAAGAGCAACCTTTAGAGAGTGCCAACATGCAAGAACTCATCAAAGAAGAATGATTTGGTTTCGAAATGGGGCTTCTACAAGAAATCATGCCACAAGGAGACTACAACGACAATAGGGACTACAACAACAATCTTTGTTTCTCTTTCTCTACCTAGTAGTAGGAATAAAAAAAAAAAAAAAAAAAGAGTCAAAAGTCCTCTTTTGTGTGCATTAATGTTTTCTCTCGTCCCATGTTAAGTGTCGAGTCTTCTTATCAAATAAAAGTCGTTCTTGTTCTTATACACTCTTCCAAGTTGTTCAATCTAATTCTTGGCAAAATGATGAAAAGATGTCTAAACGAGTTTTGGAATGAAGGTCATCACTTGAACGCCTAGGGGCTAAACATTGTGACGAAGGCAACATCATCAACGACGAAGACAAATCCAAGACATCAAAGGTGAAGCAACAACCATGGAGAAAAATCAAGCAATGTTTCAAAAGGGGATTAAAAAAAAAAAAAAAAAAAAAAAAATCCCCCTCAATCAAAGAAGATCAACATCATCATCCACCAACAAAGGACGAAGCTACGAAGCAACAATTCCATCACGAAGAATGGAGAATCCACAAGAACTACGGTGACCTGAGCCTCTACACTGGAGGAACGTAGGCAACCTGCGGGTCCGGTCTCATGCAAGAAAGAAGAAATGTTTAGCCCTAGAGCGTTATGGTGATTGGCCTTCATCTCGAAATTGTCAAGACATCTTTGTACGATTCATTTGCCAATGAATTAATCACCAAAAAGATTGAACAACTTTCTTAGATTTGGAATCATTTTGCGCTCCTTGTCGAGTCTAGGGACTTCTATTCTTTCTGCATACTCCCAATTTCTTGCAATCAAATTGGGGTTTTCCTTCTCTTCTCTCTTAATGACTTACTTGCCTTCGCGAGTCATTCAATTCAATAAAAAATACATGTCAATACTAGGGACACTTCCTTAGTCAAGTCAATGTCACTCATCATTAGTGACAAAAGGTCTCCACCGCAAAATCACATGTCTTATCTCCTCAGCTAGAGTCAATGCACACTTCCTCATCAATTGAGTCAAAAAAAAATGATGAAGACGCAAAAGAGATGCCCGCTAGATTGAAAACCCGAAAGGGCGGTCTAGGCAAAAAACAGGGTGCGTCATAAAAAAAAATGAGAGAGTAAGAGAGAGAAGGGAAAGAGAAATGGAGATCCCCGGCCTCTAAAGAAGACAAGTTCTACATTAAATCTCCTCAGCAAGTCAATTCCCCACCGAGTCAACTTTGGGATTGCAAAAGGCTCGACAAGATATAGTACCGTCAAAGGTTGTCTTGGGTTATCGGCATCACTCTCCAGCAGTGTGCATTTTTGGGTTCATGAAAAGAAGGCCCGTGGTAGCCAAGACCCATCCGAGAACGAGCCTATCATAAAAGGGCACGAGGTTGCACAAATAATCCCTAGCTAGTCAATTGGCTTGGGCAACAAATAGCAACAACATGTGTCTCAGTTTTCAAAGCTTCTTCAAGTATGTGCTTCTAATGTACGCCGAAAGGCTCCCGAGAAATGGAGTAGCTCTTGCCATATCTTCTCATGTTTATTCCCTCACACTCTTGCTTTACTCAACAAATGGTGACGCCCTAGGGGCTATGTGACTCAAGAACAAGGACTTATTTTGCTTCACTTGACAATCAATACGCCCTTGAGGCTATGCTCGAAAAAAAAAGATGTGTGAGACTATCCTCAAAGTCTCTCAAAAAGGGATGTCAAAAACGCCCTCTTGTCACGTGTGCCCATGCTCGTTCCCCAATAAAGGATGGACCTTTCTCGCAATCAATGATGGCACTCTAAGGGCTACGGTCAAGTCTGAAAGGCTCCCTCGGCAAAGAGCAATTAACTCCCCAGCGGTATCCCCAGCAAAGTCATGTGCAACATTGGAAGCTTCCTCAATTCGGCACCGAAGGTCTCAACGGGCTTCGCAATCTACAATCTTTTGGGTTACGGCATTACAGTAATTCAAGCAAAGGGCAGTATTAGGGCTTCGCGACCGACAGTCTTTTGGGCAACAATACTCGAGCAAGTGCAATGTGGAGTAGTCTTATGGCTCCATGAGAACAATCAAGCTTCAAAGGGTCTCTCAACACTTCAAGTCAAAGGCCTCTTGGTTTTAAATGAAGACTCCGATGTTATGAATGAAGTTGATGATTTTTGTTAGAACTCACAGCGAGATTTTGAAGGAAGTCTTAGAGAAAAGGAAAAAGATTCAATATGCTAAACTCTAATCAAAACAGGGTTATACCGGGAAATTCCACGGCCAATCCCAATGTTTCTGCAATTCAGCACCCCCTTCTCCAAGATCAAAAGCACAAGGTGCAGCTCAGATAAAGTTGGGCCACAGCACTAGTTGCATCCGAAGATCCGTCATTAGTTCAACTCAAGAAGAGTCAAGCAAGCATACTCATTTGAGACTTTATCACGCCAAGACCTTATCCTCCGCGACCTCGACGGCACCGCAAGACATTACTGCATCCTTGACATAAGCCCTCAGCCATTTTGGTATCGACCACAATGAGGCCATTCATCTCCCCAGTAAGAGCAAGAAGGAGATCTCTATCAAGAATTCTACCAAACGGTATATCCGCTCTCAATGCCGAGCCAATCATGAGATAATTTGGGGATTTACAATGAAAGGTCTTCACATCCCGCCATCTACAAGCCCACGACACTTGGGGCTTTGCAATCTCTCGAAGCTTGGCATCAACGATCTCCTCTTGGGGCTTGCTCACTACAACAACAAAGGGTGATTTACTCGAATGGGCCAAGAGCTGATTTATCTTGGAGCTATGCAAGTCCCTCAAAATTTGGCATCAAAGGCATTCTAGGGGCTTTACAATCAGCAACCCCTCATCTCGGCATCAAAAGCCTTTTTGAAGCCCCATAACCGACAAATCTCTTGGGGCTAGACATCAATCTTCGTTGGGCACACCAGCGACAACAGAATTCAAGCGAGGCAATCCAGACTTCGACTGAGCATGACTTGATCTTGGGTTGGCTTTACAAACACACAATGGCTAAAATGGTTCACCCACGAACCTAAAAAAAAAAAAAAAAAAAAACTCTCTTTTCCTCACATGTGTGCATATTCTTTCCTTTCTAATCTATAAAAAAAAAAAAAAAAAAAAAAAAAAGATTTTTTCTTTCTTTTTCTCCTTCTATGTGCAAAATTATGTGTTTTACTTTGCTTTGCTCCTAGCCTCTCCTCCAGCGTTCTCCATCATCCTTGAACTACGCTGGTCTGATTCTCTTAAAGGGATACGTAGGCAGCCTTTTGGCACGACCAACCCATCATCCAGAATACCATCTCGCCAACCCAACATCAAGGGCATTCTCTCATCAACATCTAAAGAATGGACATTCTCCATCAAAGCATCTCCGCGGACATCAAGAATCCATCTCCACTCAAGCGGCAATGGTAAGTGAAGGTATGAATACATCCAATGCTTTCCTCAAAATCACACCGCACACAAGATCACTCTTTACATTCTTACTTCTCTCTCATTGCAAGGGTGTCCCAAAATCTCATCACACCACGAGCACAATTTCTCTCTTCATGCATCTTCTTGCAGAAGCACATATATCTGCAAAGCATACACATAACAGGTGCCGCATAGAGAACCAGGTGCCGCACCGCGCACCAGAATCAACAAGTGCCGCACAGCGCATCAGAATATACCGCACCGCGCACCAGAATCAACAAGTGCCGCACAGCGCATCAGAATATGCCGCACCGCGCACCAGATTCAACAAGTGCCGCACAGCGCATCAGAATATGCCGCACCGCGCACCAGAATCAACAAGTGCCGCACAGCGCATCAGAATATGCCGCACCGCGCACCAGAATCAACAAGTGCCGCACAGCGCATCAGAATATGCCGCACCGCGCACCAATTTTGGTCCATGGTGGACCACTAAAATCACCATACCTCTTCCATCAGCAAAAGTCGCTCACACAGGGAGCGCATTTCTATCCTTTGTAATTTCAAATTCCTGCTTTATCGAGTCTTTGTTTTCTCTTGTCGATGTCCTCGGCGGTTGTCTTTCTTTCGTCGACGCATTTTGCTTCGTAATCCATGTCGTCGAGGGGCTCTGTAGACACCCCGCCTTGGACCTCTCACCCCGATTGCATACAAAGTATTTTTATTTAACTTATTTTCATTGATTTCTGTTACTTTGGTTAAATTCCTAACTGATTCCGTTAGTTTTGGACTAAACTGCATAACAGAGTTAACTTTTAGGGTCATTCTGTCATTCTGTCATTTTTCACCCGCGGGCGCTTCCGGCACTGCCAGTGAGCCGCGCGCGCGTCCCGCCCCAAAAGCCGGACCCGCGCGCTTCCCTCTTTGGCAGTAACGGATTGCACCTTATTTCCCTCCCTTTTCTTATTTACAAACATCTTTTCTTGATCACAAAAACCATCTTTTTACATCCACATTCATCCCCCTTTTCTCATTAACTCCCAATCCCAAATTCTAAGCCTTTTCCTAAAAACTAATATTTCTTTCATTTATTATTTGATTTCTTTTATTTGTTTTATTTTTCTTTTATTCATTTATCTTATTTGTGATTGGCTCATTCCATTTCACATGGATGACCAATTTCCCTCCATCATTTCCCTCTCTTTTTTACCTATAAAAACCATCATCTTCTACCTTGGAAAGGGACTTCTTTTGGACTCCAACCTTGATTCACCAACTACATTATACACAAATTCTCCCAACAAGAGTTCTTAGTAACAAGACTCTACACAAATTGTTTTACAACAATTTCATTACAACAATAACACTTTCAAGTCAAGGTTCCAAGTCCTCTTTCTCAAGGTACAACTCCATTTTCTTCCTTTGTTTTCTTCTTCTTGATGTATGCAATCCCCATTAATGGGACATGACCAACATGACTACTTCACATATTGAAGTTAGTTAAGGTTATCTCCCTACATTTTAATCTTAACTTTAATTCACCATGTTAATTTCTCTTCATCTCTTAATGTAATTCTTTAACATTACTTGTTATATGTAATCTTTATCATTAAATAAATAAAACAATTCTATTTTATTTCCCCTTTTCTTCTCATCACAATTGTTAGCACATTTCTATTTAATTAATTGAAGGACATGTAAATATTAGAACACCAATAGTAGCAAGACCCGCGTAAGCGGGGCGGAGTGGGTGTTTAAGTACTTCCCACTCCGTCACCTGACCCCCGAACCCTTCTCTCCCGAATCTCTTGTTTTGTACATAAATTAGGCTATTTCTAGGTTTTTCTTATGTTCCTTTAAAAACATAGGTGGCGACTCTAAACAATCTAAAACAAGTTAGACATCCTAGGATAATTCACCGCTCTAGCCAAGCCGTGGTTCCCCGGGGTATCTACAAGTGGACATAACTTCTTGGCCCTAGCAAAGTCATGTGCAACATTGAAAGCCCTCTCAATCGGTTTGGCACCGAAGGTCTCTCGAGGGGGCCACACAATCAACAATCTTTTGGACTTCAGCGCTACAGCAATGCAATAGCCCAAATGTGGAACAATCTTGGGACCTCGCGGAACCAAATAAATTCAAGGGTCTTTTGGGACTCTACATAAAAAGTCTTTTGGGTCCTTTAATTACATCTATTGGCCATGACAATGCATATCACTTGGGTAGTTCAAACCATGCCCGATCTTGTGGCTTCACTGAACCGAACGAATTCAAGGCTATTTGAGGGCTTTACATCGAAGGCCTTTACAGTCCACCATCTCGCCTCTTGGCCACCTCAACAACAATGCATCTCACTTGGACAGTTTGGGCTATGATCGATCATGAGGATCCCTTGAGGCTTGATACCAATGATCTTTCAGGGGCTTCACAATTAAAAGCTCAAGGGGATCGTAATTACATCTCGCATGCACCGCAATGGAAAATGCAAATTCTTCGGACTCTCGGCATCAAAAATATCTTGGAAAATGCCTCATGCTCTACGGCTCTCTCGAAGCTCGCAGTCACTGCAAACATCAAGTCCTTTGGGGCTTGGCATCAATGATCATTCAATGACTTTGAAATCGACGATCCTTCCATGGCTTTACCATCGACGATCTGCCCTTGGGGCTCGGTCATGACAACTACAAATGCAATCTACTTGGATGGGTCGAGAGTTGATTTATCTTGGGGCTTCACGAATCAAATACGTGATAGGGGCTTTGCAATCAACAAATTCTTGGCATCTCTGCATCGAATGTCTTTTGGAGCCCCACAATTGAAAAAAATCTTGTGGCTTGGAATTCACACTTCGTTGGGCACCACGACGACAATAACATTCAACTGAGGCAATCCGGACTTCAACTGAACATGACTTGATCTTGGGTTGACTTTGCAAACACACAATGGCTAAAATGATTCACCCACGAAATTAAAAAAAAAAAAAAAAACTTTTTCTCGCAAGCGTAAATATTCTTTTCCTTCTAATCTAAAAAAAACGACAAAAAGATTTTTATTTTTCTTTTTTTTTTTGTAAAAAACTTTCTTTGTCTCCTTACTTGTGTAAAAAGTATGTGCTTTAATGACTGTCCTCCATCAAAAGCAAAAGCAACTCATCAACATCCAAAGCATGGAAATTCTTCATCAAAGCCACAGTATCATAAATCCATTCCAAATCCAGCGGCCATGGTAAGTGAAGGTATGAACATCATGTTGGGTTTTGGAGTAAAATGCGCAGCGGAAAATAGCATTTAAAATTTTATGAAACCCAAAGCCCATAGATCCATTCATATGATTAAATCAAATACTTGCAATATGAATACTAGAAAAACTAACCCTTGATGACTTTGAATTTGGTCTTTGATCTTGGTGGAGAAATTGAAGCTTTAATCATGAACAAGTAAGAATACGAACTTTGAAGATGATGAGCTTCACCCTCTAGCGGTATCCACACCTTGAACGAATATCAAGAACACTTGATCTTGGTTGCTAGACCAAAATTGTGAAACACGTTTTCATAATTAATATGAACTATATGGAAGATTACATTGTGTATTATTTTGTTCTTCAATCTAGGATGTCTTAGAACAAAATAAAACTCTCTCAAACTCTTTGGAGACTTGCACAAAAGCTATGGTATGTTATGGCCCGAATTTGGCAGTTTATATACAAGTTAGACCTATTCCAAATAGGAAACTTGTGTCAAAACCCGTCCAAAATCCTTTTCCTAATTAAATCAGGAAGTCTGTCCCGACACACTGTGCGGCCGCCCAAAATCAGGTGTGCGGTCACCCAAAACATGTTCGGCCGCCCAGCCTAGTTTGTGCGGTCACACACCAGGATCAGAGAGCCTTAATTTTCCAATATAGTCCTTTTAGGATTCGTTCCATTGTATGTGACCCTCTAGGATTATACTAAGTTGGCAATAGGTTCAAACATGAATCCATAAGATATGATTAGGTTCTAGCAAACCGTCATACCTACCCAAATAGTATAACTAGATACAAGTTCGAATTCCTTTAGAATATGTCACAATCCCTTTGTCCACGATCTCATTGAACACAAGTCATGGTCAAACGGTCAACTTGTCTTTGTTCAATACTTTCTCGATTCCGAATATTTTGATAATCCAAATGACATTGATCTAATCAATTCATTTGAGTCCGGCCGAACATTTTCATCAACATCATTCCTACGAGAGGCCTAAGCTTGAGATCTCTCCGAAGAGGGACAAATCCATTTAGCTTATTATTCTTCCCTACGCGAATCCGATTATGCCAATCATACACTTTATAACTACCCGGTTAAAGGTAGCGTTTGAATATGTCAAACATAATGTTCATCAAGTGGAAGACTATAACAACTTCATGTCTAAGGATTCGAATGACATAACTAATATGAGATATATGTACGACATGGACCATGACATAAATCTCATACAGCGGGTCATGTCCAGTACCTTGTTCCAAATAAGTACCCATAAATCTAACATGATCATCCCATGATCATTTAGCCTTTATACTAGTGCTTAACAAGTACTAGGGACGGAGATTATTATAAGTAAACATGAACAACAATAATAATCAAAACATCTCTTTATTGATATGAAATAAATGATAAAAATTACAACGTTTATCAAACGTGCCTAGGGTACCACTACCAACAATCTCCCACTTGCCCTAGGCCCAATCGACCATGTATCTAATACCCATGGACCTAACATGACCTTCATGTTTAACTTGTGGAAGTCCCTTTGTTAGCGGGTCCGCGACATTGTCATCAGTAGGTACTTTGCATATATTCACGTCACCTTTGTCAATGACGAATGACATGGTAACGCCTAAGTATGTGTTTGGATTTTTGATGTGCCCTTGGTTCCTTTGCTTGAGCAATAGCACCATTATTATCACAATAAAGGTCTATTGGATTAGCAATACTAGGAACCACTTCAAGTTCAGTGATGAACTTCTTAATCCAAACAGCTTCCTTTGCAGCATCCGATGCAGCAATATACTCAGCTTCCGTTGTAGAATCAGTGGTTGTACTCTGCTTGGAACTCTTCCAGCTTACAGCTCCACCATTTAACATAAACACAAAACCCGATTGCGATCTACTGTCATCTCTGTCAGTTTGGAAGCTTGCATCCGTGTAAGCATTTATAACGAGATCATCTTCCATTCCTCCATAGACCAAAAACGAGTCTTTAGTCCTTCTTAAGTACTTAAGAATCGCTTTTACAGCCACCCAGTGATTTTCACTGGGGTTGGATTGGTATCTGCTTGTCATGCTCAAAGCATAAGATACACCCGGCTTAGTACAAATCATGGCATACATGATGGACCCAATTGCCGAAGCATATGGAACATCATTCATTTTCTCACGCTCATCTTTTGTCTTAGGACATTGAGTCTTGCTTAGAGAAACTCCATGTAACACCGGCAAGGTACCTCTTTTAGAATTTTCCATACGGAATCTTCTAATGACCTTGTCAATGTATGTACTTTGGCTTAAACCAAGTAGCTTCCTTGATCTATCTCTATTGATCTTAATGCCAAGTATATATGCAGCTTCACCCATATCTTTCATTGCGAAACACTTTCCCAACCAAGTCTTTATAGACTGAGGTGTAGGAATGTCGTTTCCAATGAGTAATATGTCATCCACGTATAAAATAAGGAATAGCACTATGCTCCAACTAATCTTCTTGTATACACAAGGCTCATCTTCGTTCTTGATAAAACCAAACTCTTTGACCGATTCATCAAAACGAAGATTCCAACTCCTAGAAGCTTGCTTCAATCCATAAATGGATTTCTGCAATTTGCATACCTTAGAATTCTGTTCAAAACCTTCTGGTTGTGTCATATACACATCCTCTTGTAGTTTTCCATTTAGGAAAGCGGTTTTGACATCCATTTGCCATATTTCATAGTCATGATATGCGGCAATGGCAAGCAAAATTCTTATACACTTGATCATTGCTACGGGTGAAAAGATTTCATCATAGTCAATACCATGAACTTGCCTATAACCTTTTGCTAAAAGTCTAGCTTTATAAGTATGCACCTTCCCATCCATGTCAGTCTTCTTCTTGAAGACCCATTTTTCATCCTATGGTTTTTACACCTTCGGGCGTATCAATCAAGTTCCAAACTTGATTATCTTGCATGGATTGCAATTCAGATTGCATGGCTCCAAGCCACTTATCCGAATCAGGAGAAGACATCGCCTCTTGATAGGTTGTCGGTTCATAATTCTCAATGATTTCCACCTCATTACTATCCGTTACGAGAAATCCATATCTCTCGGGCTCGGATCGTAACCTACTAGATCTGCGAGTTACTTGTGTATTTTGAACAGGTTCCACAACTCCTTGTGGTTCTTGTTCTTGTTCCACTATTGGTTCAATGTTATTTTCTGGGTCTCGAATTTCTTCAAGATTTATTTTACTCCCACTGATTTCTTTGGAGAGAAACTCTTTCTCTAGAAAGATACCATTTCGGGCAACAAACACTTTGTTATCCGTTTGGTTGTAAAAGTAATATCCTTTAGTTTCCTTAGGATATCCCACGAAAATAAATTTATCAGATTTGTGTGCAAGTTTGTTTGAGACAAGTCTTTTGACAAAAGCTTCACAATCCCAAATATTCATGAAAGACAGACAAGGCTTCTTTCTGCTCCACATCTCATATGGAGTCTTTTGAACCGATTTAGTTGGAACACGATTTAGTGTGAATGCAGCGGTTTCTAGAGCGTAACCCCAAAAGGATATTGGAAGATCAACTTGACTCATCATTGATCGAACCATGTCTAACAAATTCCGATTTCTCCTCTCTGACACACCATTCCATTGTGGTGTTCCGGGTGGAGTCAATTGTGAAACTATTCCACAATTCTTTAGATGATCATCAAATTCATGACTCAAGTATTCTCCACCTCGATCTGATCGAAGTGCCTTAATACTTTTGCCAAGTTGTTTTTCTACTTCATTTTGAAATATTCTAAATATCTCAATGCTTCACTTTTATGTTTCATTAGGTAAACATACCCAAATCTACTATAATCATCAGTGAAGGTTATGAAGTATTGAAATCCTCCCCTAGCATTGCTACTTAATGGTTCGCATACATCGGAATGTATCAACCCCAATAAGTCGCTTGCCCTTTCACATAGCTTGGTAAAAGGTGTCTTAGTCATTTTTCCAAGAAGACACGACTCGCAAGTATCATATGACTCGAGGTCACATGAACCCAAAAGGCCGTTCCCTTGGAGTTTTGAGATACGCTTCTCATTAATATGACCAAGACGGCAATGCCACAAATAAGAATGATTTACATCATTAGGTTTAGATTTCTTATTTATATGATAGACATTTTCATTATTCTTATTCTTGACATCCAAGAAATAAAGGCCATTAAATGAATTAGCAATACCATAAAGCACATCATTTAAATAAATAGAAAATTTCTTATTCTCAACAAGAAACTTAAAACCTTCATTATCCAAACAAGAAATTGAAATAATATTTCTACTTAAATCCGGTACATAATAGCAATTGTTCAAAACAGGTATTAAATCGGAAGGTAAAGTGACTTCATAAGTCCCTACGGCTAATGCAGCAACTCTTGCTCCATTCCCCACGCGTAGATCTACTTCACCCTCTTTAAGTAGTCTCCTATTCTTTAGTCCTTGCACATTTAAACAAATGTGAGAACCACATCCGGTATCCAATACCCAAGAATCAGTGGTAGAAAGGAGAATATCTATCATATTGATGCCTGAAGTCGATGCAGCCTTGCTGGCCTTCTTCTTTTTTTGCTCTTCCAAGAAAGCCTTGCAATTACGTTTCCAATGACCAATTTCTTGACAATGGAAACAGATTGCATCCTTTTGTGAATCGGGTTTTGCCTCAGAAGCCTTGGCAACCTTTGCCTTGCTTATCTTGGGTTTGACAACTTTTGCCTTACCCTTTCCTTTGGCACCAGCCTTCTTCCCATCATGAACTAAGAGCACAGGAGAACCTTTCTCCACAATCTTCATCTCCGCAGTTTTAAGCATCCCATGCAACTCGGAGAGATTCTTATCCATTCCATGCATGTTATAATTCATCACAAACTGATTATAACTTTTAGGCAATGAATTAAGAATGAGATCCGTGGCTAGCTCCAATGGGATTGGATAGCCAAGTTTCTCAAGATGCTCCACATAACCTTTCATTTTAAGCATGTGAGGACTCACTTGTTGCCCTTCACTCATTTTGCAAGAAGTGAATGCAATAATGGTCTTGTACCTCTCTTGCCTAGCTTGCTCTTGAAACATGGCTCTTAACTCCACGCCTATCTCATAGGCTTCCAAATGTTCCAAACTTTGTTGGAGTTTTGAGCACATAGTAGCAAGCATGAGACAACTTACATCTCTAGAATCATTACGATGTTTCTTGTAACTGTCTCTTTCTGCCCTAGGGGCAGTAGGTTCTGGTTCAGTAGGAAGTGGCCCATCGAGAATGTACAACTTATCTTCTTGCCTTAGAACAATTCTTAGGCTACGGATCCAATCCATAAAGTTAGTACCATTCTCTTGTGAAATTGATTGAGTGTTGTTAGTCATTATCTACAATTATGCAAAAATTCCAAAATTTAATAAGTACCAATTTTAATTAAAGAAATAAACAATGTATTTTTCCAAAAATACTCCCACTAAATTATACAACCTTCTTTATACATCCAATGTATAGTATAATTTAAATGGGTTGAGATCCCGGTTTAATTTAATTTTAAGTACGCTTTGGCGCACCGCTCAAAATCAAATTAATTAGGTAGACAACTCTTGTCAATCATATCTCATATGACTCTCAGTTCTTTTCATGAGATTCTTTAAGAAATCCAATTTCAAAAAGCATGTTAAATCTCATCTTTGCCTTAAGCCCAAAACAGTTTTGACGCTTAATTAAGTCCAGCCATTTTAAACGCATAGGAAACTCTTATTCACTCATCTTGCTCATACATGAATAAAAACAATGCACCTCGCTTTGGCGAGCCCACACAAAATTACCCATGTATAAACAAGTGTTTTAATCATGGCATGGCAGAAAGACTTAAAACTTTCTTTGAAGGTTCATTACATATAGCATATAACACATTTATGAGCACATTGTATAAACATGTTATGCATCAAGTTCAGCCACTAAATTAATCTCCATTAATTTAAGCATAATATTTATGTGTCATTAGTTTCTCTATAATTATGAGGATGAGACTATTTCAATTTTGGTTATTATTTCCAAATCAAGACAACAAGAAGTGCGGCCGAAACTAAGCCATAAGGCATCCACAATTCCGCACTAATTCAAGAAACCAAGAAAGTAGTCCATGTGGCCGAAACTAAGCAATAGATGGTCTCGATGAACGTAGGCCAATTGCATCCACAATTCCACATGGATCTCCAATCTTTGAATCAAGAACTTTGTTTCTCAATTTTAGCAATTATGAACTCTTTATAATTCTAACTTCGTTTTATCTTTGAAACTTTGATTGCGATCAAGTTTGGGAAACACAATCTCGATGAACGTAGATTAGCCATCCAAACCTTGAACCAATCTTAGAATCACAAGACTAAAACAAATAGGAAAATCAAATCCCAGGATTCACACCCAAACCAACTGCCCAAAACCCACTCCAGATCAGCAGGTCTGGCCGGTCTTGTCACTGGTCTGGTAGGACCCTATCAAAATTCCAGATTCTGACTTTGACCGAAAATCAAAAACCAGAATCCTGACAACTGTGCGGCCGCCCATCGAAAAACTGTGCGGTCGCCCAAGTTTTTCTGTGCGGTCGTACAGTAGCATCAGAATAAATTTTTAAAGTTCGAAAATTTGTCTCAAAATTGTTTTCCCCGATTATTAAAACTTTGATCCAATCAAAAATTAATAATCAAACAATTCAGAATCCAACATAATTTTTAGTGCGATTCAATAGTGCGATTAAAGTTGTAAAACAATAAACCACATAAAATCATATAACACATAAACATCATATAATCCAATATTCATATCATGCTAGGCACATAAACAATTTATATACACACAACATGATATAGGTATTGAAATAATCAACATGAACGGGGCTCTGATACCACTGTTGGGTTTCGGAGTAACATGCGCAGCGGAAAATAGCATTTAAAATTTTATGAAACTCAAAGCCCATAGATCCATTCATATGATTAAATCAAATACTTGCAATATGAATACTAGAAAAACTAACCCTTGATGAATTTGAATTTGGTCTTTGATCTTGGTGGAGAAATTGAAGCTTTAATCACGAACAAGTAAGAACACAAACTTTGAAGATGATGAGCTTCACCCTCTAGCGGTATCCACACTTTGAACGAATATCAAGAACACTTGATCTTGGTTGCTAGACCAAAATTATGAAACACGTTTTCACAATTAATATGAACTATATGGAAGATTACTTTGTGTATTATTTTGTTCTTCAATCTAGGATGTCTTAGAACAAAATAAAACTCTCTCAAACTCTTTGGAGACTTGCACAAAAACTATGGTATGTTCTGGCCCGAATTTGGCTGTTTATATACAAGTTAGACCTATTCCAAATAGGAAACTTGTGTCAAAACCCGTCCGAAATCCTTTTCCTAATTAAATCAGGAAGTCTGTCCCGACACACTGTGCGGCCGCCCAAAATCAGGTGTGCGGTCGCCCAAAACATGTGCGGCCGCCCAAAACATGTGCGGCCGCCCAGCCTAGTTTGTGCGGTCGCACACCAGGATCAGAGAGCCTTAATTTTCCAATATAGTCCTTTTAGGATTCGTTCCATTGTGTGTGACCCTATAGGATTATACTAAGTTGGCAATGGGTTTAAACATGAATCCATAAGATATGATTAGGTTCTAGCAAACCGTCATACCTACCCAAATAGTATAACTAGATACAAGTTCGCATTCCTTTAGAATATGTCATAATCCCTTTGTCCACAATCTCATTGAACAGAAGTCATGGTCAAACGGTCAACTTGTCTTTGTTCAATACTTTCTCGATTCCGAATATGTTGATAATCCAAATGACATTGATCTAATCAATTCATTTGAGTCCGGCCGAACATTTTCATCAACATCATTCCTACGAGAGGCCTAGGCTTGAGATCTCTCCGAAGAGGGACAAATCCATTTAGCTTATTATTCTTCCCTACGTGAATCCGATTATGCCAATCATACATTTTATAACTACCCAGTTAAAGGTAGCGTTTGAATATGTCAAACATAATGTTCATCAAGTGGAAGACTATAATAACTTCATGTCTAAGGATTCGAATGACATAACTAATATGTGATATATGTACGACATGGACCATGACATAAATCTCATACAGCGGGTCATGTCCAGTACCTTGTTCCAAATAAGTACCCATAAATCTAACATGATCATCCCATGATCATTTAGCCTTTATACTAGTGCTTAACAAGTACTAGGGACGGAGATTATTATAAGTAAACATGAACAACAATAATAATCAAAACATCTCTTTATTGATATGAAATAAATGATAACAATTACAACGTTTATCAAACGTGCCTAGGGAACCACTACCAACACATCATTCATTAACGCTTTCTGCAAATCACATCACACACAAAACCAATTTCTCCATTCTTGCAAATCTCTCTCTCATGCAAATCTGCTTTCCAAATCACAACGCACCACAAGCACAATCTCTCTCGCAATTTCATTTCCTCGCACAAGCACATGTATCTGCAAAGCACACACATAACAGGTAAAGGAATGAGTCCCCCGTCATCCAATGCCTTCAAACAGCAAATGCGGCTCCGAATAGAAATTTGGTCCATGGTGAACCAATGAAACCACCGCCATCTTTAGCATCAGAATCACGTCATCAACAAACTTCAATCAAATCTCGGTCAAGGTGAACCGCACAATCACCACACTCTCTACAAAACAAGCACGACACAATGAGTTCACCAACCGGACTCAACCTCAGTTCGCTCAACGGACTCCCACTCAACCTCAGTTCGCTCCACAGACTCCCATTCAACTTCAGTTCGCCAACCGGACACAACTTCAGTTCGCTCAACGAACTCCCATTCAACTGCAGTCCGCCAACCGGACCCGACTTCATTTCACTCCACACACTCCCATTCAACTTCAGTTCACCAACCGGACTCGACTTTAGTTCGCTCAAAGAACTCCCGTTCAACTTCAGTTTGCCAACCGGACTCAACTTCATTTCACTCAACGAACTCCCATTCAACTTTGGTCCGCTCAACGGACTCCATTTCAACATAACAGGTCCGCTCAACGGACTCCGAACAGACATAACGAGTTCGCAAACCGTATTCAACTTCAGTTCGCTCAACGGACTATAAACAGGCATAACGGTCCGCCAAACGGATTCAGTCGGTCCGCTCAACAGACTCTAAACGGGCATAACGGGTACGACACATTGGACTCTGCCTAGGTCTGCCAATCAGACTTTAAACGAGCAAACGACGGTTTCACAAAACGAATTTAGCTCAACTCAAGTCTACCAACCGGACTCTAAATCAGCATAACGGAATTCACTAACTGGATTCAGCTTTAGTCCGCCACCGGATTCTAAACGGGCGTAACGGTTCCGCTAAACGGCTCCAGCCTCAGTCTGCCAACCGGACTCTAAACCTTGGAACGGTGGCCCGTCTCATATCATCGTGCGTCTTCCATCAGCAAAAGTTGCTCACATAGGGAGCGCACTTCTATCCTTTGCAATTTCAAATTCCTGCTTTTATCGAGTCTTTGCTTTTCTTTGGTGATGTCCTTGGCGGATGTCTTTCTTTCGTCGGTGTGTTTTGCTTCGCAATCCACGTCGCCGAGGGGCTCTGTAGACACCCCGCCTTGGACCACTCACCCCGATTGCACATTTGATTTTGTGTTTTAGTTGTTTTTAAGTGTTTTTCGTTAGTTTCTGTTACTTCCGTTAAGTTCCTGACTGACTCTGTTAAGTCTGGGGGCTAAATTGAATAACAGTTCTAACTTTTCAGTCCATTCTATCAAAAATGTCTTTTCAGAGTCGGGCGCCTATGCCTTTGAGGTCATACGCGTGCGCCTTCCGCCCTAAAGGCCGAGGCGCGCGCTTCTGGGCGTCAGTTATAGATTCTCTCCAAGAATCCCTCCCTTGCTCAAATTACATGATTTTGCCCGGGAAATTCCTCTATGTTGACCCTATTTTGGCACCAAAAACATATTCTTTTCACCTATAACCCCCCCCCCCTTATCCACCATTTCAAAGGGGGAAGATTGGACAACAAATAGAGAACCAAAACTCTATACACAAACTCTACTAAAATCTCTACACACTTTTGTCTCTAGAAACACTCCATTTCTCACCAAGATTGGAGTCTTCATCTTCTTCCCAACAAGGTACAACTCTTTTATTTCTTATTCCTTTGTGTCTTTTAATGTATGCAATCCCCATCAATTGAGACATGACCAAATGATCACTTCATTACATTGAAGTTGGTTAAAGGTTATCACCCTACATTTTTATTCTCTTTTAATTCCCCATTTTCTCATGATGTAATTGTTACCACAAGTTTATATTAATAAAAGAATGAATTTTTAGCACAGACCACCTTTAGTAGAAAGACCGGCTTTAGCCGGGCGGAGTGGGTGTTTAAGTAATTCCCATTCCATAACCTAACCCCCGAACCGCCTCTTCCCGAATCTCTGGTTTTCTTAACAAATAGGCTATTTCTTAGGTTTTCTTATGTTCATTTAAAAAACATAGGTGGTGACTCTAATCTTTAAAACCAAATACACATCCTAGGATAATTCACCGCTCTAGCCAAGTCGTGGTTTTCCCGGGGCATCTACATGGGGTGATGAATGTAGTGAGAACTTGTGAGAGAATGAAAGAAGTGCTTGGAATGGAAATGTAGGTTATGTGTGAACCCCCCCCCCTCTTTCTCTTGGATCAACAAAGGATTATATGAGGAAGGAGGTGGTTTCTTTGTGACCAAAATGCCCTTGGAGTAGGGGTAGAGGAGAGTGGTGGAGTGGATGGCCGGATTGAGGTGATGGGGGTTGTGATCATTGCCTTGGAACAACAAGAGGAAAATGAGGAAAAGAATGATGGATTTGCAGAAAGGGAGAGCCTACGGCTCCAGGAGGGTCGTACTCCTCCCTCCTAGCCATACGGTGACCATTGTAATTTCAGCCCTTTCTTGTTTCGCCACTTGTCGCCTCGTGATTGGACCATTGGGGTGTGACTCACCCATCCTTGGTAGCCATGTGTCACGAACTTGGAATGGTTTAACATGCATGGCTTGATCTTCTTTCTGGATCCATGTTCCTGCTCCGCAAAAAGCTTGCAACTACTCCGTCGTGCGCGCTCCGGTGTCCCGGTTGTCCGCGGGTCCAACACGAAAGTTGCTCCTCGTACTTTTCTGGTCACAATGGTATATCTATAATATATTTACGACTAAGTAAAATTATAAATGTAATTTTAAATGCAATGGATATCCGGTAAAAGGCTCTCTTCTAAGGTTGCGAGCACCGCGTGGGGTCCCGTGCTCGATTTTCGGAGGATACGCCTATTTACTCGGTTTTGAGTCCTGATCATAAATTTGGACTTGGTTTTCTCATCCGATGCACCGATAAGGCGGTCGGTAGTCCTAAACCGCCCTATCTAGGGTTTTAGGTCAATTCTTAGGTTTAGACCAGTTCAGAGTTTGGTTTAAGGGGTACGAGATCGGGGTGTCTACACTGGAAAAGTGGTATTCCAACTGACTGGACAAAGAGAATTCCAACCGAAAAAGTTATGGTAATCTCTGATGATTAACTATTAGCTGAGTTCCTTATAAGGTACAAGATTCAAAACTTTTAAACTATTTTTTTGGTGACCCATGAAAGAAATTTTAGTTTAGCATTTGCTCATGCATCCGACAAGTATTGGTTCTGGGACGACTTCCTAAATGGAGGTTGATCAATGCCACCAACAAGGTCGTGCCTAACAATTTATGGGTCTGGTCGAAGTCAAACTATGTGCCTTAATATTATTTAATTTGTAAAACTTATTTTTTTTTAGAAAGATAACAAAAAGTCACTCTAGAAAAGTTTGATATCCAAAAAGTCCTAAAAATATTTATTCTACGTAAAAATCCTCAAAATTAAATTTTAAATACCGAAAAGTCCACAATTTAATGATATAATTAATGTAATTGAATTTGTGGCTTTACATAAATAATTTTTTTTTTAATAATGACGTGTTGCGAATTGTCCATATATTATCAGCGTCATCATTATTTTTAGAGTTATTATTGAAATTATATCTTGTAATAGTTTTACAAATCTATTATTAAGAATATATTTAAAATTTTATTATTATTGTTGTTATCCGTGTATTATACACGTGCATCGCACGGTTTCAAAGATATTATAACTATAATCGTTTTTACAATATTACTACATCCGTTTCAAAATATATGTCGCTTTAGGCTTTTTACATATTAAAAAATGTAATGAATGCATGTTGTAAAAACTCAATTGCCCTTAATAATTCAACTTTCTAGGTGAATAATTGTTTGTATAAGAGATGATTCACAATCATTAATAAGGGTTTAATTGAGACTAAATAATAAAAATGTCTTGATAATAATAAAGCGACATATATTTCGAATCAAGTTTTAACTTCTAACGCGACAAATATTTTTAAACGAATACTATTATCCGTACATCGCACGTGTATCATACTATTTCAAAGAAAATATTGTAATTAAATCATGATAATTGGTTTCAACATATTACTTTAATATATATATAGGGTCGCGCTCCTGTGAGAACCATTTTAAATGAGAACCGTGAGAACCAATCATAACCATTTGATTAATACAAAATCAAGGGTCCAGATTATAAATACATTGGATCAAGGTTCTAAAAAACGCTAGGCGGTCGCTAGGCGCCGCAGGGCCGCCTAGCGCCTAGGCGGGATTTAGGTAGGGCCGAGAATTCAGAAATAACTATAATATCTTAGACGGGACCTAGGCGTTTCATGAACGCCTAGCGCCTAGGCGGGGTCTAGGAGGCCTAGACGGGGGTCTTTTAGAACACTTTGGATACAGTAGCTAATTTTCAAAAATATAATTGGATACATTAGTTTTTAACCTACTGTATCCAAGTGCAACACTTGGATACAGTAGTTGTTTAGCTACTGTATCCAAGTGCAATATCAAAATTTATGTATTGTATCCAAGTGTATCCAATGTATCTATAATTTGGACCCGTGATTTTGATTCTAATCTAATGGTTATGCTTGGTTCTCACGCAATTGTGGTTCTCATTTGAGCACCTATATATATATATATGTGCCTAAATGAGAACATAAATATCGTGAAAACTTGGATACATTAGGTAAGAACCTAATGTATCCATGTAATGTATCCATGTGAACCATTGGATACATTAGGTAAAAACCTAATGTATCCAAGTTCTCACGGTTCTCACGATATTTAGGTTCTCACAGGAGCACGACCCTATATATATATATATATATATATATAGGTAGGTGCTCAAATGAGAACCAATAACCACCATTAGGTTAAAATAATTGAATGGTTCAGATTAAGATGTAATGGGAAGGAGAGGTGGTGGCAATTTTGAAATTTCTATGAACTATGAGGGAACCTGAGAATTACCTTTTAAAGTATGCCATGTCATCAACCAAAATATCCTTCAAATTTAAAAATTAAATATCTCAATATATATAAGTCGAAAAAAAAATCCGAGAACACTGAAATTTTCGTCTCGAAGACACGAATCAAACTATATCCCTAAAGATAGGGTTTTGAAAAAAAATATCGACCAACAATGAAATGTTCAAAATACGCTTAGATACAGTAGCTAATTAGCTACTGTATCGAAGTGCAATGGTTAAAATTTAGCTATTGTATCCAAGTGTAGCTAGTGTATCCAAGTGCGATTTTCAAAATTTAGCTACTGTATCCAAGTTCAATGATCGAATTTAGCTACAGTATCCAAGTGTATCTATTGTCTCCGAATGCAATCTTCAAAATTTAGCAAATGTATCCAAGTGTATCTATTGTAAAGTATCTCATGCCTCCTTAGCAGTGGGAGTATTTTGAATGAGTTTAAAAAATATGCATATCAACCCACTCATAAATGGCATTAAGTGCCTTTTCATTAAAACTAGCTAGGTTGTTATCCTCATTAGTCCACTCGGATTCAGGTTTGACTTGAACGTCACCATCTTCATCCGGCGGTAACAATGGGACAGAATAATTCACAATAGATCGCCAAGTCCGGATATCAATTGATTTGATATACGAACAGAGACGGATCTTCCAATAGGCGTAATTCGAACCATCAAGAACAGGAAGCCTTTTTTTATTACGATTGGTTGGATCATAAGCCATGACATACTGGATCGAAGTACTTAGTATATCAAGTAACCAGCTCTGGTGCTGATTAAAAAGCAAGTCGATGGCTTAAATCAGAAAGGAAGTGTTATCAAAGGTGTTTCCACTAAGACGATAACACTTCGGGCAACACTTAACACACACGAACAGAAAACAAATTCTGAAAAGAGTTTGCAGCGGAAAAAATCACACAAGAATTATTTTTCTCAAGATATATAAAAGTATATATCTTGAGGGATGCCTCAAAAGGCGAGACCTTTACTAA
Source organism: Campanula takesimana (assembly GCA_026119855.1). Taxonomy (NCBI): domain Eukaryota; kingdom Viridiplantae; phylum Streptophyta; class Magnoliopsida; order Asterales; family Campanulaceae; genus Campanula; species Campanula takesimana. The sequence continues at coordinate 264,613 of JAOWBW010001154.1, read as the reverse complement.
TAATATGAATTGAAGTACAAGGCCGAGAGTTCCCTATAGCTATTACAATTTAAGCTCAATGGAACGACTAATTCTATACACGAGACCCTATCCTAGCCAAGACAAACTTACAATCAAAGATTAAAAGAATGGAGTGGTGGAGTGTATAGCCTTTCTTGTGTGAGAATGTGTGTTGTATTTGCTTCAAGTGTTGTATCTTCAAACACATCCTCCCTTGCTATCTATAGGCTTGAGAATACTTGGGGAATACACAAATATAGCTGGGTTGTTATTGAAAAACGTGGTGGAGTGGTGGAGAGGAGTGGCCGAGCCTTGGGGATAAATTTCTCCACATGTCCATATTTATAGGAGCTAATTCTAGGTGCCCAAATCCAAGCATACCGACTTGTACCTTTGAGCTATGGAAGCCTTGTACATCTTGATCAACAATCAGCCCTTTGAATGGGTCATATCCCATGCGTTTGTTGTTGAGAAAATCCCACATGTTTATGGATAAAATCCTCTTTTATCCATAATTCTTTATTTAACTTCGTTGCAATATTCTAGCATAGTTGTTAGTACCCGATCTGAAAATGAGTTTATTAGGGCTTTCCCAAATATACAAGGACTTTATACGAATTAGAAACCTTGCAAAGACTTGTCCCGGATTCCCAAAATATGTCTCATTATTCTAGAACACCCTAAATATGGTCAAAATATGGTTTCCTTAAACCATGCAGAAAACCTAGCTTAGGAATCACGTCAGCCCGCAACCTTGGCCACGCGGCCAACCTTGCTGCGCCTCCGACCTTGGCCACGCGGCCAACATTGTCACCGTCTCCATCTTGGCCACGCGGCCACATCCGCCCGGATGATCTGGACCCTCAGATCTCTCCATCAGTTTCCTATTTAAAGACCTCCCTTGCCTCATAATTGGGGAATCCGAATTTTAGAGCTTCCAAGTGACGATTTTGCTCCCAAATCAAGTCATTCAAGCCTCCAAGAACACTCTCAAGAATCCCAAGAAGATCCAAGGTTATTTCTTGTCAACAAAGGTAAGTTTTCTAACTTTTTCTTCATGTTCTTGCCATATTATTAATTTAGATCCATAATATTCATATTCTTAATATGTTTATTCATATGTTCTTCATAAACATTCATATTCTTAATATGTTTATTCATGTGTTCTTCATAATATTCATATTCTTAATATGTTTATTCATGTGTTCTTCATAATATTCATGTTCCTAACATCTTTATTCATATTTTCTCATGACATTCATATGTTCATAATATGTTCTTCATATGTTCATCATGTTCTTAGATTAAAACCTTATTTATGCTATATTTAGGGTTGCGATCTTCATGTTAACATGTTATTTCATAGCCGATGATGATCTAGGGTTCATCAACCCGAGGATGATCTAGGAACTACTTCTAAACCCTAATCTTTAGGTAATTCCCCCCTCATTATGCATGATCCCGATTCTTTTGCCTATTCTAAATTCTTCTCGAACTACGCTGACCTGAGCTTCTCACATTGAGAGGAACGTAGGCAATCTTCGGATCCGGTCTCAATCACTAACACACTACATACACCGCATCATGATAGAAATACCGATCAATTCGGGAAATAGGAGTGATAACGTGAATATTCTTCTCTTGTTGTAATTTGACCCCCGAACCCATTAAACATGCTTTTTCTCAAAGTTTTGGCTATAATTAAAACGGCGTGGCGACTCTCATAATTTTAATGTTGCTATGAATATCCCAAATTCAAGATGGAGAAAATAAAAAAAAAATAAAAAAAAATAAAAAAAAAAAGTACGATCAACCCCCATCATTCACATGAATTTTCGCCCTCCACTCCGGCCTCTTCAACGCCACATCTTCATCCACTCCGAGTAAACTCATATCATTTTCAATCACCTTAATCCAAGTTTGCTTGGGTCTTCCCCTACCCCTCGCCATTTTATCACTTCTCCACTCTTCAGGCCTCCCAACCGGTGCATCACTCTGTCTCTGTCTCACGTGCCCAAACCACCTTAGACGATACTCCCTCATTTTATCCTCAATGGGTGCAACTCCTACTTTACCCCTGATCACCTCATTTCTCAATCGATCTTTTCTTGTATGCCCACACATCTATCGTAGCATACGCATCTCCGCTACATTCATCTTATGAATATGACAATGTTTTACGGCCAACATTCAGTGCCATAAAGCAGTGCAGGCCTAATTGCCGTACGATAGAATTTTCCCTTTAATCTATTTGGCATGCCACGATCATAAAGAAACCCTGTGGAACTCTTCCACTTCAACTAACCTGCTTTAATCCTATGAGCCACATCTCCATCCAATTCTCCATCTTTTTGGATAATAGATCCAAGATAGCGAAAGAACTCGGAAGCTTGGACAATCTTTCCATCGAATGTGATCACTCCTGCCTCTCTGCTTCCAACTTTGCTAAATTTACACTCCATATATTCAGTTTTTCTTCTGCTTAACCTAAAACCTCGAGATTCCAAAGTGCGTCTCCACAACTCCAATTTACTTTCAACACCTTCTTTGTCTCATCAATCAGCACAATATCATCTGCGAACAACATACACCATGGAATATCATCTTGGATTGACCCTGTCACTTCGTCCATTATCAGGGCAAAGAGAAAGGGACTAAGTGCAGATCCTTGATGCACTCCAATCGTGATAGGGAACTCTTTTGTCTTCCAACAACTCTTGTCCGTACACTAGTACTAACTCCATTATACATGTCCTTGATAATATCAATATATTTTTTTGAAACGCCTTTCTTTACTAAAGCCCGCCAAAGTACCTCTCTTGGCACTTTATCATACGCCTTCTCCAAATCAATGAAAACCATGTGCAAATCTTTCTTTTTATCTCGATATTTCTCCATGATTTGTCTCATAAGATAGATTGCGTCCATAGTCGATCTGCCGGGCATAAATCCAAATTGGTTATCCAAAATATTCACAATTTTTCTTAGCCGTTGTGCAATCACTCTTTCCCAAAGTTTCATAGTATGGCTCATTAGTTTGATCCCTCGATAGTTGGCACAATCTTGGACATCACCTTTGTTCTTATACAAATGGATTTGGGTACTTTTTCTCCACTCCAATGGCATTGTGTTACTTCTCCGTATCTTGTTGAATAGTGTTGTTAACCAATCTATTCCCCTCTCCCCAAAACATCTCCACACCTCAATTGGTATTCCATCCGGCCATACGGCTTTCTTTAATCCCATCTTTTTCATCGCCATTTTCACTTTACCCTTTTGAATTCACCGCATAAAATCTCGATTAATCATACTCGAAGGGATAGTTATCAATATCCTGCTCTTGATTGCCATTAAACAAGGTATTGAAGTACGAACTCCACCTATTTTTTATCTCTTTATCCCAGACCAACACTATTTGGTCTACATCCTTAACACATTTAACCCTCCCAATGTCTCGTGTCCTCTTATCCCTCATACGAGCAAGTCTATAGATGTTTTTTTCCCTTTCTTTTGTATCCAATCTATCATAAAGTTTCTGATTCACCTTTGCTCTTGCATCTTTTACTGCTTTCTTTGCTTCTTTTCTAGCCTCCTTATACCTCTCATAGTTTTCCTCACTCCTGCATTTTCACCAAAAATAAAAAGGAATAATAAAGACTTTTGAAAATCAAAAAACTCTTCAAATTATAAAGTACTTTCGGACTTTTAAAATTTAAATATTAATTCCGAGAAAAAAATAAATAAAAAAATAATGTGGCACATACTAATGTGTTATTGGCAATGACGGTAACACTTTAGAAAACACATAAGTCACTATCCCCTTGATAAAACTTTTCACTTTAAGGCAAAACAATCCTCATTATGAACACTTGAGGCAAATTGTTAGGCTTCTTTTAAATAAGCAATTGAGGCAGAAACAAGCTTCCTAAATTCAAACACTTGAGGCATAGCAAGCCTTTAAATATAAGTGTTGAGGTAAAATAAATCTAACAAGTTAGATAAAATAAGCTTGTTCTTCATCTTCAAGCACTTTAAAATAAGCATAATTTACACTTCAATATATACAAGATAGCATCGTAGTAACGAGCTCCGTACTCCGAGTCCTTATAAAGTGTAAAAAAATACTTTAGTGATTTGTACCTTTCAAGTAGGATACATTGTAGTAACGAACTCCATGTTCCTAATACTTAGTACGAAATCATGATAGTATCTCCTTTTGGTAAGAGTGCATCGTCGCAGCGAAACACCGTGCTCCGAGTTACTCAGGAAATACTAGAAGTGCTTTTTGCGTTTTATTTTTATCACAAAAATCAGTGACTTTGTCACTTTTGAGTACAAAGGGGATTTGACAAACATGTTAACCAAGTATAAACCTACCGAAACAAAAAGGTCAGCATGTGCCGCTATTAAAAAGCTTAAAACGAAAAAAATGGAAAGACTTTTTTTTTATTATTATTATTGTACACAGTGTTACCAGAAGTGTTGACAACACTCAGGGTAACACTCAAAAATATCAGATTAAAAAATACAAAGACCAAGAGATCTTTTCAAACTTGAAAATCTCTCATTGTCAAGGGCCTTGGTAAAAATGTCAGCAAGTTGATACTTAGTATCAATATGCTCTATGTTTATCAAATCTTTTTCAACCAAGTCTCTTAGAAAATGGTGACGGATATCAATGTTTTTAGTACGGGAATGTTGAACCGAGTTTTTTGAAATATTTATGGCACTTAGATTATCACAATACATGGTCAAGATATTACTATCAAGACCATAGTCGTCTAACATATGTTTTAACCAAATGAGTTGGGAACAACAACTACCGGCTGCGACATATTCGGACTCGGCTGTCGAAAGAGACACACATTTTTTTTTACGACTATACCATGACACTAAGTTATTACCCAAAAAGAAACATCCCCCACTAGTAATTTTCCTATCATCCATGTCACCCGCCCAGTCAGAATCACTAAAACCAACAAGGTTGGTATTAGTATCCTTAGAAAACCATATTCCTAAATCACTCGTGCCTGACACATATTTGATAATCTTTTTGACAGCATTTAGATGAGAGAGTTTAGGACTGGCTTGATAGCGTGCGCATGCGCACATATTGAACATTAAATCAGGACGACTCGCGGTAAGATAAAGGAGACTACCTATCATTGAGCGATATAAGGGTGGATCCACATCCTCCCCCACTTGGTCCTTTCCCAACTTGAGTGTAGAACCCATCGGTACTTTAGACGCCTTGGCATGCTCCAACCCAAACTTTGTTACCAAACTTTTCGCATACTTGCTCTGTGAAATATCCCTTCATTCGATTGTTTCACCTGCAAACTAAGGAAAAAGTTTAGTTCCCCTATCATACTCATTTCAAAAGTTGATGACATGGCATCCACAAATTTTTTCAAATCAGTTTCAGATGTGGAGCCAAAAACAATGTCATCAACATATATTTGAGCTATGACAAGGGTTTTACCATTTCTTAAGATAAACAAAGTCCTATCGGCTTCTCCTCTAACAAAACCATAATCCAACAGAAATTGAGTTAAGCGACCATACCATGCTCGAGGAGCTTGTTTCAAGCCATATAAAGCTTTTATAAGCTTATAAACATGTGTGGGTTTGAATGGATCTTCAAACCTTTTGGTTGTTCAACATAGATTTCTTTATCAATATATCCCATTAAAAAGCTCCTTTCACATCCATTGGGGGCAATTGATGATTTTAAGATAGCAAGCTATAGCCAAGAGGAGTCTTAATGGACTCAATTCTAGCCACAGGTGCGAAGGTCTCATCATAATCGATACCTTCGACTTGTATGTAGCCTTGAGCCACAAGACGAGCTTTGTTACAAACAATGTTTACCCGTTTCATCACTTTGTGTTTTTGAAAATGCATTTAGTCCCAATAACATTGGTGTTAGCAGGACGGGGAACTAAAGTCCAAACATTATTTCGGGTAAATTGTTCAAGCTCCTCTTGCATAGCTTGAATCCAAAAATTATCTTTTAAAGCATCAATCACATTCTTAGGTTCTAAAGTAGAAATAAAACAATAGTACTTCACCTTTGCATATGTGGTAGACATACACACATAGCTTACCATTTCTCGGTAATTGATTGTTGTTCTTTGTTTCTTGTTTGAATTCCTTTGCTTACTTCCCCTATTACTTGTCTAGAAGGGTGATTCCTTCTTATTCTGGCTAGGGGATCTCTCCCTATATAACTTCATGAACCTCTGCACCGTCTGGATTTTCTTCTTCTGTTTCAGCACTGTACTGGAATCAGGTGTTACCGGAAGTGTTGCCTCGTCAGTGGTAACACTGTTGTCAGCACCTGCTTATCAACAGAATTGGAATTTTCTCTGTTATCATTTTGTTCATCTAACAGAGTCAAGTGAGGTTCCTGAGGTCCTTCACCTGCAATACATGACATGTCATCAAAAGCAATGTTAACCGATTCTTGAATAGTTTTTCAACCTTAGATTGTACACCCTATATGCTCGACTATCTTGAGCATACCCAAGAAAAATTGCCTTATCACTCTTAGAGTCGAATTTTTTCAGTTGATCCCGGTCATTTAAAATGTAACATACACACCCAAAAACATGAAAATAATAGTGAAATTTAGGCTTCTTACCATTCAAAATCTCATAAGGTGTCATTGTGGTACCGGGTCTTAAGAAAACTCTATTTGCCGTGTGACAAGCGGGTATTTAGTTCTTCGGCCCAAAATCTTTTAGAAATTTGTTTAGAAAACAACATTACACGGGCCATTTCAAGTAAAGTCCGATTTTTCCTTTCGGCAATCCCATTTTGTTGAGGAGTTTTGGGTGTCGAAAATCCATGGTGAATTCCCATTTTCTCACAAAAGGAAAAGAAAAGGATATCATTTTCAAATTCTTTACCATGATCGGTTCTTATACGAGAAACAGAAGCACAAAACATGTTTTTGATTTTTGAGTGTAAGATTTTAAACTTTTCAAAAGCCTCAGATTTTTTTCATTCAAGAAAAGATCCACGTGAACCTAGAAAAATCATCAACAACTACCAAAGAGTATTTCTTACCACCCAAACTATCAACCTCAACCGGACCCATTAAATCCATATGTAAAAGTTGAAAACAATGTGTTTGTTCCAGAGTACTGCTCATGTATTGGGCAGCACTGTGGGCAACACGAGTTTTGTTTGCCTTTAAGACAACCTTCACAAATGATTTTGTTTTTAAAATCCAGATTAGGAACTCCTTAAATAGAACCAAGCTTAACAATTTTTTCAATGTTTCCGAAATTTGCGTGTCCTAACTTTTGATACCACAAAGTGGTGACATCAACTCTCACGGAGTTGCATACCTGTTTATCTTCAATACAATAACAATTGTCGGTTGATCTAGTACCTGACATCTCACACTTGTTAGTACGATCAAAGACCTCACATGTATTTTTATTAAATTTCACCTCTAAATCATCGTCTCAAAGTTGGCTTATACTAATTAAATTAGCTACAACCCATCTACATTAAGACATGTTTTAGGGCAGGGTAACCGGGCACATTTAGTGTTCCTTTCCTAATTATCTTTCTCTTACTTCCACCACCATAAGTAACATTACCTCCAAGAACAGATTCATAATCTTTTAAAAACAATTTTTTGTTCCCGTCATGTGACGTGAACACCCACTATCAAAGTACCATGAACCTTCAACATTAGTTCTTAAGGCAGTAAAAACAACATCACATCTTTGATGTTTTTTAGGTCTCCATTCTTTCTTACTTTGATTTTTATTTCTTTGATAAGCAGTGTTATCAGAAGTAGTGGGTAACACTTCAGGTAATACTGAGGAAGTGGACTGATTTCTTTTCAGAAAAGTATGAAAATTGTTTCTAAAATGTCCAGTAGTGTGATAATAAGTACACACTTTTCCTTTGTCAGAGATTTTGAAAGAAGAAAAATCATTATCTTTTCCACGTTCATTTATAAAACATGTTTGATTATCTTCCAAAGACAAAGAAGAGATAATTTTATCTAAAGAATCTTGAAAACCAATACGCCCTGAGAGGTTTACTTAACATGAGGATCTCATCCAGCTTGGTAGACCCCGTGTTGAGTTCTGAGAGTGGTTTCGGCTAGAGACATTTCTTCTTGACTTTGTCCAGCTCAGCATCCTTCTTTGTGAGTTGGATTTCAAGATTAGCCATGCCAAGCCTTAGTTGCTGAGTTTCTTTGGTCAAGAATTGCACCATGCTATGCTCCTTCTTGTATTCTTCAAGAATGTCCTATAAAGATTCATTAATCCTCTTATGAGTTCATCCTTACTCATCTCAGCATCATCTTGAGAACTTCCTGCATCCAGATTAATAGACCCCACAAAACAAACATCATTAGTAAAATTGAAATCATTATACCTGCTGGGTGTTATCACGGGTGTTACCCCACTTGGGTTATCACTTGGGATAGCACTTTCTGTGTCCGAGTCACAAAAGTGACAAACATGGTTTGTCTCATCTGGGTTTTGAGCATGGTCCACTCCTTCTTCTTCATTGTCACTGAGAGACACCCATAAGCCTTACCCTTCTTCCTCGGATTGTTTGCGCA